>JAVCKT010001664.1:0-11277 GCA_032273925.1 Rhynchotus rufescens
TTCAAGTACCTTTGTTGAAGGTTTCCCATTTTCTTTAACTTCCTTTTTCTCACAGGTCTCAAAAACCTCCGTAGGAGCACTGGAGTTGCTTTGAGGGATATTACTGACATTAGAAGTGAGAGGTTTGCTTCTCCAGCAGGGCCAACACAACTTCCAAAAGACAAAAAGCGAGACTACCAGCAAGGCGAGCCCACAGAAGCTGACGACTACTGCTAACAGACTCACTGAGATGTCTGCAAGGAATTAGAAACAGGAGACCATCATGACAGACAAACATGGAGAGGAGAAAAAAAATGACACAGGTAAGGAGACTGGAGAATCTTAATCATTAGTCTGCGTAGAGTTTTAAAATTCCACTTAAAGTTTTTACTTTTTGCTGTCTGAGCTGACATTTTTAAAACGTGTCAATATTCCAACAAATATTCCATCCATTATTGTTCAGGTTTGAGATCAATCACCAGCCACACAATCAGATTTCTCAATAAGAGAGAGGCTACCCAAATAGTTCTAAATATGTCTAACCATTTTTAATTGCAGGATGTTGGCTCAGGAACACATCGTACTCAGAATCAAATCACAGACAACATTTTCTGCAAGCACACATAAAGAAAACTCAGTTCTAAACATCCAAACTGAGGCATATTTTTCTTCAGGACTTTTCAAACTTTTAAATCTATGTATTAGCTACTTCAGAAACATCTTAAAAGCTGATGTTTAATAGGCATAAATAGTGACAGTGTGTAATGTGTCATAACTAAGAAACTGAGGTTAAATCTTCAATGACGCTACATCAAGACACCATGTATCTATCACTCCGCTTTGAAACCACAGCGAGCCTCAGAGCACGGTGTAAAGCACCGGCCTGTACAGGGAAAATACCATACGCATTAGTTACCCTTGCTGCCCTGAATTTGACTTTTTCTGCCACAGTGGGTTAACATATCCGAAAGTACTGCCTAAGCGGGGACAACAGATTTCATATCAACTAGACTATGTGAACAGATTCATACTTTAGGAGATGGTGGATCATCAGAAGTGCCACTTAGAGCCCTAATTAGGAGTTTTATTATATGTGACATATTTCAGTTTGATTTTTCCAGTATCATGTAACATCCTAGAATATAAATTAAAAAAAAAAAAACCTTTCCTTTTGAAAAGAAAGCTTTTTGTATATTTTAAAAACATTCAGTAAACCCTGTTTAAATGTCCCTCAAGCAATGGCTGTTGCTGCTTGTTACAACAAGTCTTGACAGTTTTACAGCTAATATTTTGCATCCATAGCTCCAGGCTAAAGGCTACTAAATTGAACCAGTGGAAAAGTGCACCCAGCAGTTTGAGCATTTTTTTCACAGATCACAGAAAGAAAAATAGCTCTCTAGGCACGTATTGGCTCCATGATGTAGTGTGCAGCTCACAGGTCACTTGTGGGGATTAAGTTTCCAACAGAAAATTTGGGAAGGGTTTTGTTATTGTTTTTTGTTGGTTTGTTTTTGATAATGTTTAATTACCAGACACATCTCTCAGTAATAAATACTGAGCTCAGGCCCTCTTGACATAAAAAGGCATGAAAGTAGCAAAAATAAAACCCAGAAAATTTAGTTAGTCTTGAAATTTGAAAGATTCAATTCTGCTTAACTTTGCTTCATACGTGTTATGGTAGTCTCACAGAGGAAATGACAGGAAATACGCTTCTTAATTTGAAGAGTCTAGCATGAACTGCTGCACTGCCTTGATCAGAAGTTTGTCTTCTTCGAAGTTTCCTAACTGTCCTGACAAAGACATCACTTTTCCTGCCTGTAGATAAATGTCAAAATGTAGTACTTGGAATACGCACATTCTCTTAATGGGAAACTTATATGGTAACTTGTGGTTTAAGATGCTTCTATAACATACAGTAATGCATAATTAGAGCTAATACTAATGTAACAAAAGAAGCAAACATACACTACTTTAGTGCATGTTTTTTCCAGAGAATTTATCCCCAAGAGAGTTTATTAGGTTATTTGTTTTGATCCACTCTTTACTCTGATACCTTCACTGAGCTCTGTACTTTCAGTTTGGCTTATGCATATGCTGCAGCAATATCCTATCTTGACATCAAGACATGAAGAGATGCTGGGTTTATGGCTTGTTTCAATGGCAATTGCTTTGTTGAAAATTCGTATTGCTAATTTGCATTTTGTAGTTCTAATTTACAGTCACTGCTTCTTTATGTCTTTGTGTGAAAGATTAAATAACCATTCAATACTCATAACATATGTCTATGCAAAACACAAATAAACTAAATGAAGTAAGGAAAGAAATGCAGTCACTAAAACCTAGTTGCCTATAGCAGGTCATGGAACAGCTCTAAGGTGGCACAGTTCATGCTCTCCCAAACAGTCCTGCAAATGATGCAAATCTAATTTATCAATACAGAGATAGATTATATTTCTGCCCCAGGGAAATTTTTTGATACCTGAACCAGATGAATTTTCAAGTACGTTGGAGAATAATAAATAAAAGAAAAAAATAAGGATTTTTTTTTCATTCTCAAAGCTTATACAAAGCCAAACTCTTCAAAATGTCCATTAACCTCTCATGTGTGAAAAAAATATTTTGAGTCATTTGCAATATATAATTATATAGATTTACAATATTTAAATATTATACTTGAGATGAAGATCTTCAGAAGAGAAAGGTATATTTTTTCATTTAGAGTATGCTGAAACATGATGTTTCAACAGCTTTGAATCAGTTGGAAACATTTCAAAATCAAAAATGTGAAAAGTGACCCCTCGCAGCAGAGCTTCAATTTTGTTCTTCAGCTGAAGAACATTCTGTCATAGCACTTCTAACCACTCCTATTTTAAGTTTCTTGCTGCAAGATATTTTTTCCAGCCTTCAAGTAAATTGGTGTCTCTTTTAAACACCTACTCCATTTTTTCACCCTTCTCTCTTTTCTTTTTTTTCCCTCTATTTCCACTATTTCAAATTCTCAATCAATCCCCCAAATCTTTACAAAGAAATAGTATTTTATAGCTCCAAAGAACTGCATTGAGCAACTGAATTCTCAAGAGTAAAAAATAAAGTCTAAGAGTTAATTTTATAGTTGTTTTTACACTTAGAAGTTTTAAACTTATAGTTATAATCTTATAGTTTCTGGAGTTGGTATTTCACCAATGAATTCAAGAGACTCATATTGTTCTATTTATAC
Organism: Rhynchotus rufescens; assembly: GCA_032273925.1. NCBI lineage: Eukaryota > Metazoa > Chordata > Aves > Tinamiformes > Tinamidae > Rhynchotus > Rhynchotus rufescens. Next base: position 3,197 of record JAVCKT010001664.1, read on the forward strand.
AAAATACTTGAACAAAAATATGAAAAAACTATAACTGTCAGGAATATGACTAAAAGATTAGTTCATTACAGAAGAAAACTAAATTCATTATAGCAAGTGCAATAATTGTTATAAAGCAATCAGCATGTCACATAAATTGGCATAAAAACCAGAAAGTGCTGTTTTGTTTCTTCACTCCGATAGTTGTTCAAGTGTTCAAAATGGAAAATTTACTAAGAATTTCTTCCTGTTGTGTGAAGACTAAAGAAGTCATCTGTAGAACAGCAGACAAACGGAGTTTCCGTAACTCTTTACGCTTTAGGCTGGTAACCTCTCTTATACTGCATTTTTTACGGGGTGTTTTGTTTTAGATGACAAAACATTAAAAGACAGTTCTAGAGATTAGGAATTTCTTCACATCTCCGGAGTTTCTTCAGATTCCCATCCAGAAAACTCAGTTAGGGAGGAAAATAGGTACTGAACAATGGATGTATTATCAGAAAGTTGTTGCATTCTATATATCTTAGGATTATTTAAAGATGTAAAACTTGTGGCAAATTCAAAGGCTGATTTAAGCTTTTGCATGTAGATGCAGATGCTCTCATTCTGTTGGGACAGTTAGTTGCCAACAGTCTAAACAATGTTCTCAGTGGTTTTAATGATGGGAGAGGAAAAACATTTTGAACTGCATCTTGTCTTCAGTTTTACACTTTTGCACAGAATAGGACATCTTTTCTGAACACTTATCTGGGAACATTATCCTTGCCATTCTTGTTTATAAACTGGGAAAACTTATGAACATGGAGAAAATCCTGTCTTTCACACACCTCCTTCTGAGGAATATTCTCATGACTTCAACAGAGTTAACTTTGCTTATGGTGACATTTCATGACATAGCTCTATCCATAATGTCATCTTCATAATCTTGATAAGATTTCCTAGCTGAAATTGTCCCCTTTGCTCACAGTTTTCCATTTAAAATCACTCTTTCAAGATGCTGAGATTTCAGGCCATTTTCTATTTCTTATTTGAGAAAGTGACATCTATTTGCAAGTGCTTGAGCTATATTTCATTCAAAATCTCTATATATTTTTTATAAATCTCCTGAGAAACATTTCTACCTTGACATCTAATGTTTCATTAAACAAGTAATGTGGAAACATGACCATATTTTTCTGGATGACTGGGAATGCTCTGGGCAATGGTTTCTACACTATGGCTTTCAACCACTGGTCTCAACCAAGTTCTGCATGCAAATCCATTCACAGATAGGCATTCTGGCGGCCTTCCACTTTCTATCAAATTACATCTAGTGAGTGTCCTGACGGCATAGAAACCTTAATGGTTTCACATTACAGCCTGGAAAAGATGCTCCATGAATACAGGAACTCACATGGAAAGAGACCAGAGAGCTGTGATGCCACTGCTCGTGGGTACCAGCAGCAGGCAGAACACGGCAGGGGTGCTCGGTCCACTACAGCTGTGTCACACCCCACCTTTGGTGCCTCTCGCTAGTCAGACCACAGGCCACGGGTTTGCAGACGTGCTTACGGTCACATAGCTCTTATCAGAGGTTAAAGGGACGAGGATGAGTCTGCAGGACAGGATTGCACCCCAGGCTCATTATCCACGACTGCTGCAGAACACAGTACTGCACTGGCTTGAGCTGCGCTTGTCCTTGTCTGGCAGGAGCCCAGTCGTGCCAGACGAGCCTGCAAAGCACCGTACTGAGAACGTGCTCTTGCCAGCAAAGAGACCGCGGGAGCAGGAACTCCTGGATTGAAAGGATTACAATCTCTTTTGGCCCACTCCTGGTCTAAAATGAATCTTGGTTAAAGAATGCTGTCTCCAACTTATTAAAAATCCATTCTTTTTTATTTTACTTCTTTTTTCTTCTCTTGCTAACCATTCATAAACTCCACTCTCCCATGGGGTCTATTCTGAATGCAATAGACTTATGGAACACCAAGAATCAACTCATTTAAGTAAATCAATATGCTTGTGATTTTCCAGATTTTTTTTTTTTTTTTTTGAGGGGGAGAGGGGAGGAGCGAGGGAGAAATCTTTATCCATATCTGTATCTAATAGGTCTCCTTCATGCCCATGTATATGAACTAGTTGGTACAACCCAGCATTTCAGTTTTCCCTGGAGAAATCAAAAAAGCATCAAAAACTGTTGGTGTTCATTTTTTACTTGGCAATAGCAGATCTTCCACAATTACCTGCATTTCATCCAAATCCCTACAGACTAGGAACATAATGCTCCAGAATGCCTTGCCAGTGACAGACAGAGCATCTTGTGTTTTCTTCCTTAAGATGTACCTTGAAACACTGACTTACCTTTCAATTTGCAAAAACAGCTTTTCCTTTAACAGTCTAGATATGACCTCCTCTGCTGTCCTCATGACATGTCCTTATGTCCTGTTGTGAATGTGCTCCCTCCTATGCTGTTAAATCAGTCTGATTGATGTAGAAATTTGCTCAAAGCAGCTATCACCATCTACTGGCTGGTTTATTGCTTCTTAAAGTTAACAGGGTTTTAAGGTCTCGTAGTTTTTTGTGACTGTAAAGGAAGTCAAAAGGAGTCATGTATCACTGATTTATTATGTCTTTACAGGATATAAAATTACGAATTGCTCATTAAAATTGTTTTATCTAAATTAATGTATTTTATTAATGCATCCAAGTATCTACACTTAACCAGATAAAAATGAATCACCCTTTTTCACATTTCAAACTCCCGCTATGGGCTTTTAGCATATAGCCTTTGTCATACAGTACGTATTTCCAGATATTGAAATTCAGGTATTTCTTAAAAACTTACTAGTCTTTTCTTAGTCTGATTTACCTTCTGTTTTCCAGAGATCAGAAGCAACCTGCCACAACAGCTGTTTAATTATGAGCCTCAGTACATGATAAGCATGTTGTATGCAATTAGAAAAGATGGTTCTCACTTTGCCTGACTGGGTCATCATTTTTAGCCTGCCGTGTAGGGAGCAAAATTTGCTGCACTGAATGCTGGCTTCTCATCTCCACTGCATAAAATGTAGATTATTTGTCTTTACTTCCAGGGCTTTTTCTGGCCTATATCCTTTCCTACTTGTTAACTCTCATTTAATCTCAATGGGAGATAAACTCCCATCTCTGCCTAGCCAATGTGTGCCCCCCTTCTTGCTTTCTATTACCCTCAAAAACTGCTTTGGGCTTGGTCTCATGCTGTTCTCACATTTATGAGGATGTCTCTGTAAACATCTTCAAGAATATCTCATTATCCTCTTCCAGACAGGAGAACGAAATGAAAACACCTCTGAGGCCCATAGGACAGTCATTAATTGCGAACATGCCATAGCTGTAACAAGGTTCACACAGCTCAAGTGTCATTTCTGAACTGTCCTGCTTACATTTATTCAAGCCCAGCATTATGTAACAATAACCTCACACATATGATGAGACCCAGCAAAACACAGTATTTTCAAATCACAAGTTTGACCTCCAGTTGCGTAACCATTTGGGCATTTTTCATTTGTATTTCTTTGAAAAAAAATATAAGGACGAAGTAGGAAGATTCTTTTGCTTAATTTCAGCTTTTACTGTATATTGCTGTTCTCTGTGTTGAGTACTTCTCTGTTGTTTTGACTGTCTTCACATTTACTGTAAATAAATCTGGTCTCTGTGGTATGTTTAGCCCTCTGTTCTACCTTCCCGCTGCTGAATTAGAGGTATTTTTTTTTCCACAGCTTGCTAACATTGATTTTGGGAAGCATAGATTTCAACATCCCTACACTTACCATGCAAACCTGGTTATAACTTTGTTCTGACCAGGACATGAGTTATAGCATAAATAATTTGATCTGTTATAGGGTCAAATGTTTATTATTTAACTTTATCATATTTGTCTGTAACACAATGCTTAATTGTTATACACAGCAGTTACTTTCTTACAAAGAAAACTGTGCTTTCTTGTGCAGCATTCCACCACTGATCACAGTATGCTTCACATCCATTCAAGCTGTTGGCAGCCCCCCTCATGCTTGCTTTGGCACAACAAGAGGAACTTGATAACTGGGTAAATCTGCTTCTCTTCTCCCAAGGATCCACACAGAGAACTCAACCATTATCCAGCTAAGCCAGGAGAAGGCCGGCTTTAAGTACACTTACAGCCTATATTAAATATAGATGTGTGTATAGGCACATTTAAAGGAAACAAGAGACTGAATGACAATCACCAGCTGCCATCAGCAGGTTGACAGCTGAAGGGAAGAGTGAGACTACATGACAAGTTGGCTATGCCCAGGGTGCTCCAGTGAGTTCTTGTTACTTTTATGCCTCCATAGTAAACTTACAATCAGGGATAGGGCTAGCAACTTGGTTGGTTAAGCTTTTGTGGTAATAAAATGTTTGAAAGTGAAATATTTAAGTGAATACTGAATAAATCTGTAGAAGCAGAGGCTCTCTGCATGCTCAACTTAAAAATTTACTGTGTGACAAGCAATAGTCAACATCCTTCTTCAGACCACTGGCTAAAACATGCCCTCCTGAAATGAGACATCATGGGTTCCCAGCTCGGTTCTAAAGACCGGTAGCCCATGAGAACTGATAACGGGACTCTGAAGCTCTGCCGGATAGGTAGCTCAAAAAATAAAGGCAACGACAGCAGCAGATGACCCATTTTGCAGGTGATATGTAATAGCAACATATTTTAAACACTTTTCTATAAATAGGAGCTATCTCTTCTCATTACACTTTATGCAACTGATTTAACTTTCAGAAATGCTTCCACATAAGACTTGGATACCTTCAGCCTCTTTGAAAATCAGGATGGATACCTACCTGACAAAACTGAAGTTCTTTATTATTAACCAGGTAACCAAATTAAAAATACAGATACAGCCAAACTGCACACATGAAGTTTGGACATGCCTAGCAAATGCTTCTTTTGGATTAGACACTGATTTTGCAGGAGCAATCCTGCACCTCTAGCTTCTAGTTCTCTTCCAGCTGAATTCTTCCCATTATTTGACAAATACTTTAGTCATTTTGCTTAAAAGTCTTGGAAGTAAAGGTGCTGTCTACAAGAAAAGCAGTGGTCCATCATATTGTGCATTTTTCCAAAAGCATTATACTCTTTGGAGGAAAGTTCATGGTGCCATCTAAACAAAATAAAGGCACAATAAATGTAAGTAGCTTCCTTGAACATTCCACTGAGACATGAGAATTAATAGCCCTTGTAATTACCAGAGCAGAAAATATAACAGCAGATGTTACATCTTCACTAATTGTCTAATGCTCTTAGAAATTTAGAAAATTATTTCTCTCAATAAGATTCTTTGATGTGAGTTCCATAGATTAATCATCCATTACATTAAATACAGTCACCCATTCTTGATCCAAGTGGTGAGCAGCAAATGAGGGTTCTAAGGTTTCATTGCTGCCACTGGGAGGGTAAAAATAAACACAAACAAATGAAAGGAAAAAACAAACTATTGAAGAATCAGAGATTTCACTGATGCAATCTTGTTTTTCCATGAAGAATGTCCAAATTCTTATTTCTCTGAGAATAAGATGAATTAAAAAGGGTGAGGTTATTTTCTTATTCATTATCCCATGCCTTATTTTGGTTATCAGTGTACCTGATTAGCTCTCTTTGCTAATTCCTTCCTGTTTTATTTTATTGTGCTCTACTTCCTCAAACCCATACCTCCCTCTGTGTCTCCAACTTCCTGTTCATTGTGTATGTTAAATTCTATTATGCTATTTCTCATACCTGGATATCTATATAATCACAAAAAATCAGTGCTCAGCCCCTGCACATGCCAGTGAAGTACCTGGGAAAAGGCACCCTGCATGTGACTGTGTGCAAACAGAGCAAAATTGACAGGAGTACTTAACCATTGCTCCTTTCTTCCTCCCAAAGAGTAGGAAGAATTGCAGCTGCACGACCCCAAAGGTATGCATTATTTACTCAGCCACGGAGGCATATGGCTTTGTGGTATGGACTTTCACACCAAATGCTACTATCCTTATGCAAAGATATTTCAGAAAAACAAACAAACAAACAAACATTCCTGTATCTTCATTTTGTGACTGAAGTTGTAACATCTAACATTTCCACCTTTAATGAACTGGAGCCATGCATGCTCAACACTGTGGACAACACTAACTTTATTCACAGGGATGAACAGGAACTCTCCGTGCATTTGAAGAGTAGAAGAGAGACATCTACAGTTATCTGTTCACCTTTCAATAATTTCTCCTGACCTAAACACTGTAATTGCAGCCTACACTTCATAAAAATCATGTAAGCGTACACACAAGTGTTGTAAATATCCTCTCTATCCAAGTTTACATATTAAAGCACTGTCAAGTATCAACAATGACTGTGTCTTCTCTGGAGTCAGAGAGTATTTAAATATGCTTACTAGAAGCGTTATTAATTAATGAGACGATGTTTAATTTAATGTGAGCATAAATACAGTAGACACTCATTATCTAACAATGGTTTCTGCTGGAGGAGGACAGGGAGAGTGAGGTTAAGGACTCAGGCGAGATGTGAGACCACTGGTTCAAGCCCCTGGTCTGCCCATTACCAACTTCTTGTTATCCAACAATTTTCCAATCAGGTATTTCACATGTAAAGCTCTACAGTTATTCAAATAAATGTACACAAAGTAGCCGTTGTTCCCATATGCAATGCAATAACAAGGCAAGCACTGAAGACTCAGTGTTTTCCAAAGAGCAAACCTTGCTTTACCTTATGGGACATCTCGCGTCCTTCACGTCCCACCTGTTCACACTGAAAGCACTGGCTCAAACGCCTGACACTGACCCCCTGTGCAGCAATCTCTAAAAGCCACACAGAGAAATGAACGTTTTCAGAGACCCGTTCTACCTATTCACTTCCCCTCGGTGCAGTGATTTCATTCTGAGGCAGCCTCCCAGGATGAGCGCCACGGGGGCTGCGGGATGCAGAGCCGCTCCCGCTGCCGCTCCCGCTCCGTCGAGGCCGCCGCGGTGCCGCCGGTGCCGCGCAGGGGCGCAGGCTGCGCAGGGGGCGGCCCCGCTCCCGTGGGGCGGGCGGCACCGCGGCCAGGGCACTGCGGGGAGCACGGGAATAAGAGAGAGGGGAAAAAACAGGCAGCAGCGGCCGTGGCCGCAAACCCGCTGCCGAGAAACATACTCAGCACCAGTTGCTTCCAACGACTTGTCACTAGGATTTTTATTTTTTTCCCCGTAGGTGTGCTCTTGGTTGGCTGTGGCACAAGCTGCCTAATTCCCTTGATACACCAATAAAACGGTTTACCGGGCACTTCAGGCAGAAATTAAGCATGAGAACTTGGGATAATTTTCAAATCCCGTCTTAAACATAAAGAAGTAAGGTGATGCCCTGGCTCCAGACAGTACCTTGCAAAGGAAAGGGGCCAGGGCTGAGACCCAGAGAGGAATCTCTGGGGAGCAAAGGCACCCGGACCGCTGGGAGTCAGAAATTCCCGCTGCGACTCCGCGCACATTCGGGACGTTTGAAGTGAACCCCCTCCCCAGCTCTCCCGCAGCGGCGCCGGCCCGGCTCGCAGCGCGGGGGCACGGGGGACACTGAGCGCCCCGAAGCCCCTCGCTCCCCGAGGGGTCTGCCGGCCTCTGCCGCCAGGCGCGCCCCGACCTCCGCGGCCCCAGGGGCGGCAGCAGCGGCTGCCCCGGCGCCGGCTCCTACCTGTGCCGCCGAGGCCCTGGCGGGCGCTCTCGAGGGGGAAGATGCCGGCGCACTTGTCGCGCTCCACCTGCCCGCCGAGGCACAGCTCGGAGATGATCTGCAGCGCCTTGTGGCACAGGCTGCCCACGCCGTCCTCCGCCGAGAAGCTCATCTTGGCCTCCCGCGGCCGCCTCGCCACGGCCACGGCCACGGTCGCGGTGACGGTGACGGTGACGGTCACGGCCAGGGCTGCGCCATGGCCGGGCGCGGGGCGGCGGGGCCGCGGAGCGCTGCCCGCCTCAGCCGCCCGCCGCGCCCGCACCGAGGGGGCCGCCGAGCGGGCGCGCTCTGAGCGACACCGGCCGCCGCGCCCAAGAAGTAGCCAAGAGGGAAGGGGGGGGGGGGGGGGATGAGG
>JAVCKT010001666.1:12602-37081 GCA_032273925.1 Rhynchotus rufescens
TGCAGCTGTGAAATAACTTCATGATCACTTGTATTTTGTCCTTCTTATTAGACATTTCCTTGTCTTAGCAAGAAAAAAACAGAGGCTCTTAACATATTTTTTCTATTGAGTATGGCTTGCACCAAGTTATGATTGGATCAGTTCTGTAATGGTCAGCCCATAGACAGCATTTTATCAGCTGTGCAGAATTAGTCTTAAATGAATCAGAATACGAGAACTGAGGTGAGAGCATACACTCATAAGTAGCTCTTTTGTTGTTTTTTTTTTTATTATTTCTATATTCATTTATAATATGCTCCTGCAGAAGGTGATCAGAGAAAAATAGTCTTTTGAAAAATATACATTAAGGTCTTCAGTCAAAAGTCAAGGCAAAAAAATAGACCACTTGATGGGACAAGAATACCAAATATGCTTTCTTCAGGAAGGACATAAAGTCGAAAGGAATACCAGTATTTCTAGGATGAGGAAAAGGAGGTCGAACAAAAAGTTTGAAATCAAAGTCAAAGATTTCCTTCAAGTACAAAAGCTACAACTGTAGGAGATGGTCAGGAGTAAGAAATGCCAGCACTTGCAAATGAAAGAAGGAGCAGTAGTCGGCAAAAATACATTGATTAAGAAGGACAAAACAGAAGAGTAAGAAATGGCAGCACTCAGGACCTAAGGAAGGAGCAGTAGTCAGCAAAAATACATTTAAGGGGGACAAAACAGATTCATTTAAACACCTTAGTGACTGAGGCTATAAGGCAAAAAAAAAAAAAGTGAATTCAGTGTAAACTCCAGGAAGACCAGAAGTGTTAAAAATAAAATTAAATTTATAAAAATGCCTGGAGGCAGCCTAAACGTGCTGTAGCTGTGGCTGTGGGCTCGCTGTTTCCACCGGCTCCTTGCGCCCCGAGGAGCAGCAGCGAGGCGGTTTAACTGGAGTGCGGCAGTTTAACGGCCGGCCAGGAGGGCGGCGGTTCCTGTCCGTTACTTGCTCGGGGCGTGGCCTAGAAAGAGACAACGCCCGCACCGCGGATAGTGGTGGAAATGTCTTCAAAAAAGACGGACTTCAGCAAGAAGCCGCCAGATCCTTTCCTTTCCGCTCCTCACTTGCTGCTTCATGTGCAGGATAAATTCCTGATGGACGCGAGGCTGAGGCCGCAGACCTGGAGACCCCCGTTGTCCCGAGGGCCTTTGCTGAACTCCAGGGAGAAGGAGCACGTGGCATCCTGCACTAAGAGGAAGCCTCTCTGCTGCTCCGCATGTCGGTCTCACAGCTAAATCCATTACCTTTCAAAACTCAGACTGTTCCCCAAATTAAGCCTGTAAAATTCTTCTGACAGTGAAAGTCCCCTTGAAGCCCTCTCATGTGGCAAGCTGCTTTCCAAACTGGAATAGCTCCCAGGTCGGAAAGCAGAACTGGGCCTTTTAGATGAGAGAGTGAAAACTGCAAGTGAGGTTGACACGTTTATCATGTCAAAACAATAGGCCACAGAGAAAAGAGAGAGGATAAAAATTAAAAAGCCCTCATGCGCTCAAGTGCATTTGCAGCTCCCACCTCAGTACCTGCTGCAGGACCCTGAACAAGGCGAAGCTGCAAGTGCCACAAACCACTAGCAGTTTAATTTACTTATGCTCTAATAACCACAAAAATGAGCTATTATTTTTAATGAGTGCAAGTATTATCTGCATTTCCCAGATGCAGAAATGATAGCAGCCTACCTCCAGTTTGTGTGAGTTTCAGACAGGCCTGCCTAGGAAACAAATTTTCTTATAAGTGGCTGATTCTCTTTGTCCATCAACTAGTTATGCTACATAAAGCAAATACCAGCTAAGAAATACCTATTAAAATTATGCCTTCTGGATGCCCAAAATGTTGTGTATAATGAAAAGCAGTCCAACTTTTCAGTGGTACACAGTGCACATGAAATACAAATGATTTTTACCTTGCTTTTTTCCCTCATTGAACAAAAGAAATAGATTAATATAAAGAGAGTTTTTCCAAATATCCAGAGCTTTCTCACAGCCTCTTTTTAAACTTCAGCCTTAAGCTCTGCCTGAAAACTGTAGCATTAGAAAGGGTAAATCTGAGAAAAATAATGCACCCCACTTGTTGGGTGCTCAAATTGGCAGAATATAGGAAAAGGAAACGGGAAGAAGCAGCAGGTCATGCACTGTAGGAGCCAGAAGATGCCTCTAACTCTACATCCCGTGAGACACTTATGCAATGCTAGGAGCACTATTTCTTTCCTTGCTTGTAGAGCATGGACAGACTGATGTGTAAGCATGTTTTTTGGAGGACGTAGATAGCAGGACTTCCTGCCCTTTAGCCCCGACCCTGCCAGATTTGATGCCAAAGCCTTCTAGTCTGTGCTCTTGCTCTTCGTTGACTTCTTAGAATATTTTGTTTGGCTAAAAACTGGGTGGGAAACAGTTGCTAAATTAATTTTGCAGCACTCCTAGTAAATTTCCCTTGTAAAAAATGACAGATTAAATTGTATTTAGAGGAGAGGGGACATCTTCCTCTCTCAATCCAATAAGCAAATGTCACATTGTCTAGGGAACAGTGACAGCAGGACAGACCTTCTAGAGATGTTTCTGGCATCCCCTGAATTCCCCCAAACCTGCAGATCTAATTGATCCAAGCTGTAAATAATGTGCTATTCATGGTACACATAGGGAACATTTACGAATTTCTCATCCCTTTGCATTTGTATAGATTTATTAGAGACTTGATTTGTAAAACCAGTGCTGATGTTTTATAAATACTATCTGAGAAAACTACTCAGGATCATAAACTCAGCATCTTTGCTTTGAATTTTTTTTTCTTTTCTCTCCCAATTCTTACTTTTGATGTTTTGCTTCCTCCTAATATTGAGAAATTTTCAAAAATACTAGTGATATTCAGCATGCAATACTGGGGTGTACAGCTAGAAATATCTTAGTACTGATTAAAAAATAAAATGCAGTTTTCCCTTTAACTCAAATCAGATTCAAAATTCTAAGTTACAAGTAATCTTGCTCTGTAAGTGACTTGTAACTGGAAAACTATATTCCCACTACACGTGCAATTAAATGTTTTCTATGCCTCTTGGCTGCTATTGTAGCTTATACTTTTTGACACAAAATTTTGTGGAGCTTCTACCGTAGAGCATTTAGAAAAAGAGGGGTGGCATATGAAAAATTACATTTTTGACTAGCTAGATTTTTCCCAAAATGATTTACGTGCACATTACTGATGTGAAGTATTTGTAAGCAACTGAATGTCTCAAGCTGAAACATACACTCTTCAGTCTAAAAATCTAATGTTTTATGAAAAAAATTGATACTGTGCTCCATGCTCTGGAGCTCCCAGGCTCTCTGTAGCTGCCCTGGTCTTCCTTAGCAGTGAAGACTGGCCATAGTGCAAGGAGGTGAAAAAAATCCCTTTCTCTCAAAGGATAAGGCACTTGACTTGCAAGCCCCACAAATTCTCCCATGATTATTTCAAAAAAATCTCTTTTCTCTCATAAGCTTTGCCAAGAGCCTCAAATTATTTCACAATTTAAAAAAAAAAAAAAAACCAGTCTTGTGACCAGCTCTATTAGGAAGTGTGAGCACCACAGGTGAACCTGAAATGCAGATTTGGCAATCTCTTTTAAGCTCTTTTTTTTTGTTTTATTAACCCCTGCTCTTTGGTTCTCTTTGGTTCCTCAACTATGCAGCAAGCAGCCACCTAACTCTGGCCCGTTTCTCCATGCAGGCGAGAAGTGTCTGTCTGACCTCCCGTACGATGCCACGGCCAACTACGAGAAGGAGAACGAGCTAATGCAGACGCACGTGATAGACCAGGCCATTAACAACGCCATCAGCTACCTGGGCGCAGAGTCCCTGCGCCCCCTCGTGCAGACCCCGCCGGGCGGCTCCGACGTGGTGCCCGTCATCAGCTCCATGTATCAGCTCCACAAACCTCTCGGGGACGGTCAGGCTCGCCCCAACCATGCGGCTCAGGACAGCGCAGTGGAAAATTTGTTGCTGCTTTCCAAAGCCAAATCCGTCTCCTCCGAACGGGATGCCTCTCCCAGCAACAGCTGCCAAGACTCAACGGATACGGAGAGCAATAACGAGGAACGCAGTGGTTTGATTTACCTGACCAATCACATAGGCCCCCACGCCAGAAATGGCCTGTCTATAAAAGAGGAGAACAGGCAGTACGACGTCCTGAGGGCAGGCACTGACAATTCCCAGGATGCTTTCAAAGTGATCAGCAGCAGCGGGGAGCAAGTGAAAGTTTACAAGTGCGAACACTGCCGAGTCCTTTTCTTGGACCACGTGATGTATACGATCCACATGGGCTGCCACGGCTTCCGCGACCCTTTCGAGTGCAACATGTGTGGCTACCACAGCCAGGACAGGTATGAATTCTCTTCCCACATAACCCGAGGGGAGCATCGTTTCCACATGAGCTAAAACTCCCCCGGCACGGATCCAGCCTTGGCGGCTGCACGAGCAATGGCAGCAACAAAGCACAAGTCTAGTGGACAGCACAAGTAACAAAACCATCAGAAACATTCAGATATCTTCTCCCACCAGAAAAGATTTCCCTTTTGGTAGCATGCATTGCAACTCAGTTTTCTAAAAACGAGTATTAAAGTTTCTATTGAAAACATTTGGCCACCAAAAACTTTTAGTAATGTAAGTAGGAGCTTTTGTAGTCACGTAGTTGAAGGCCCTTTCCTTTTATTGTTGCTTCCTGCAACCCTCCCTTGCCCAACCTCTTCCCGCCACGCAGAGTGCACAGCACAGGTGAGAGCACCACGGCCACGAGGGGCCTGGCCTTCTGCACGGAGCTCCTGCACCACGTGTGCATTTCCTGCCTTCCTGGTAGTATTTGGCTCCTTTAGGAAGATGAGACTCAAGGAGAGATGGAGGCCCATGGGGCTCGGTGGCCGGGGTGCCAGCCAGCCATGGGGCCCTGAGTTTTCCTGGCAGTGAAGCGCAGGACGTCTCCACGTGTGAGGGTGCTGCCTGCACCGGTGCCCTGGCAGGCCCTGCTGGCCACCAGCAAGGAGAGCAGGTAGCTGCAAGCTGGAAACTGCAAGAAGGTAGCTGCAAACACCCTTGTAAGACACTCTGTGAAGTATGGATTGCATTTAATGTATAGAAAAAGGTTTTGTTGCCTCTTTGTTTTTTTCTTTAAATATATGTTTTATATCCAATAAAACACCTCTTTTCTTTGAATGGGAAAAAAAAAATCCTCCCTCCTCCCTCTGCATAAATGACATCTATGATGTATTTAATTTTTTTTTTAGGTTGTAGTCATATAAAAAAGTGTGGTTGTACAGTCGGGGAAAGCTCTAGCTACCAGTATGTGCAGGCCACGTCTCCTTATGCACCCCTCGCATCGTCTCAAACTGCCTGGAAAATATCCAGGTGTCCCTCTTCTACATATGAGAAATTCCCATTCTGCCTGCACAGAAAAAGTCCTCAGGTGGATGTGATGGCTCTAACTGGACATCTTGCATCCGATTTCATTCTCAAAATGGAAATTAAGAATTAATTTGAATTCTCAAACCCAAACAGGCAAAACTTGCAACTTTCCCTCCTTCCCTGGTGCTTGCTGTTTAAGGAGGGACCAGGCCCTGCCCAGGTCCTGAGCACCCTGGCTTCCTACTCAACAAAATACTTTTGCATGTTCTTTAAGTTATATTGACTTCAGCAGAATTAATCTGAGGGTTAAATATTCAGTGTTTTGCTGAACAGAGACCAGAGAAGGTAGCGCTTTCCAGAGCCCAGCAAAATCCACCGAGTGCCTCTCTGTGGTATGTGCTGCTGTGGATATTTTCACTTTAGTTTGTAATGAAGAGAACAGATTTTAACCCCAAGCACAGCTGATATTAAAAAAAAATTCTCTTTTTTTTTGACTTTTTTTTTTTTAACAACTTCTTAACTTCCTCTTCCAAACAGCTCATTCCTCTCCCTGAACAGCCTCCTGGTTTAAGATTGGGCAACAGAGAAATTCATGCAGCTGCAAAAACATCTCCCATCAGGGCTGGAATATTTCCCAGGCAACATTTGTAGAAATAAAATAAAAGTAACCCATCCAATTAGCCTGTTTAACGTATAAATATTGCCACGCTGCTTTGGGAAGTGCGAAGTGTCCACTGATGAATATCACAGAGCCACCAAGATGTGCACTTGTGTGACACAGTTGGAGGGTCTCTATTACTTGCAAGCACGTGCACCCATATCCCCTGCAAGAGCCCTCAAGGACCTGCGAGCCCGTGTAGCTCTTAGGACAATCTGGCCTGACGTGCTTAGCTATATTTAATATACATCTGTATTATTAGGAGTTCCTCCTTGTGCTTTCACTTAGGCAGGTGTAAATTGGGAGTAACGTTGCAGGGAGAGGAGAGCTGCTGCTGCTGCAGCTGCAGCTGCTGCGGCTGCGGCTGCTGCTGCTGCTGCTGCAATTGCTGCTGCTGCTGCTGCAGTGCCGAGTCACCTGCACAGACCCTGAGCTCTCTGTTTCTGCACTAACCAGGGCCCTTCCCGTGCTCCCATATGGAGCATCGCCCCATCCTACAGTGCCACAGCCCATGTGCTGAAGGAGACCCTGCTGCTTGAGGCCTCCCAGCTCAGGGCAGCATGGAGGGGAGGCCACAGAAGGTCTGGGCCCAGGGATGATGCCGTCATCCAGGCTCCTAGTGGCCCAGCTTCCAAAGAGGCTGCACGTGCGATGTGGAAGCAGCACTTAAAGGCGCTGGGAAGGCACATCTAGCACAAGCCAAAGGGCTTCTGGTCATAAGATTATTAGTTATCAATTAAACTTCAAATTACTGTCCATAGTTGGGAAGGATAAATTCATGCGTTCTTCCCTTCTCTCACCTTTCAAGTGGGTCTGACCAAAAAGGGACTTGGGAATTTCGTAGCTTCTCTTCCATGACATCTGAGGAGACTGTGGAGCAGCACGCTGCCTTCACTACTGCCACACCACTTCTCTGCTCATAGGGCTAGGCCACTACACATGCCACGCCATAGCTGGGGTTTTTAATCCTTCATTTTCGGGGAGAGATTGTTTGGGAGCTTGTCTTTAACTAAAATTAAAAAATAAGAGCACAAGTAAAACCACACTCATCATTCATGTAAATAGGCGCAGCTCCTGTAGAGTTCCAAAAAGTCCTAGGAGTAGCCTTTACAGAGAGGTTTGAGAACATACCAGTATTTTGAGGATAATTCCTGATTCCCGGGCGGGTTCCCTGCTGTGGCAGTTGCCTGCACAGCCATGTGTGAGGCCGTGGCACTTGCTGGCTGGCGTTGTTGCTGGCTCTGCGGTTGTGCCCCTCATCTCCTTTCCCCTTGTCCCACATATCTGCCCGTCTCTCCAAAGGGTTTGCACGGCATGGCCACGCTCTGCCGGCTGCAGCAGCTCTGCTGCCTGGGCCTGCAGTTTTCCCAGTTACACTATACCCCACGGGATGGTCATGTTGTATATTAAGCAGTACAGTAGCACCAGTAAGTTTATTACGATACAGGGTATCAGAGGGTAGAGTCAAAAGGCAGGGGCAAGCAAAGGAGCACTGCTTGGTTGGGAAGGGGCTCTTTTTTGTTGGTGGTGTTCTGTTTTTGCACAAAATCGTCCTAAAATTGTTGGGCAGCAAATGTTTCGGTAATTCTCTTTATGAACATGCAAGGAAAGCATGAAAACAGGCTGTTTCTGTGTGTACATCTAAACAACCCATGCCCTTAGAAGACTAGTTTAATGTAACTTCCCCTTTTCTCTCTTATATGTGCTGGTGCAATACCCTGTATGGTTTAGCTCGACCCTAAAAGGAGTGAATATGATGAATGGCTTTAAGTTTATATCTGTTTTTAAAACAAAACTGCTTCCCAAGCCTTCCCTGGCACTGCCTTTTCTAATAGAGGAGTTGTATTATTATTTTTTTTGCTGTGATTTTATATTGTAACATCATTTTTCTTTGACAACATTGTATTTAAAAAAAAATATGAAGCGAATTTCATAAAAATTTGAAACGCAACTAACTCCTGTCTGCAAAGTGAGATATGTCTTGTGAGAGCAGCGAGGACGGCGGGAGGGCAGCGCTGGGGGCCGGGGCCGCATCCCGGTGCTTCCAAGCGGGAACCGGGCGGCAGTGCCGGCAGGAGGGCAGGCGCTCCGAAGCACCAAGGGGGAGCCCAACGTGTGGAGGAGCTGCCACCTCTGCTGCTCCCCAGGGGAGGTGGTGGCTCCTCTGCCGGAGTCTCCAGCTCCCCGGGATTCCAGCGCCAGCTCTTTCCTCGCGCGCGAAGCCGGGAAGCAGCGGCCGCCGCTTCGCCTGGCGGGAGTGCGGCTTGCAAAGCGTCCAAAGTGCTGCTGTGAGTGACACCTTGTGAGAAAAACGAGATCAAAGGAAAGGAAAATGAAAAATCTAACAAGCAATCCTAACAGGTTCCCAAAATCTAGATTGTATCTGTGATACAAGATACTGTGATTGATCATGAACTATAGCCTCTCTTTAAGAAGAGAGGTTTCAATGTGCTCGTTTTTTTAATGCATCCTAACAGAGTTCTTGAGCAACCAAGATGAACTGCAAACTTCTGTTTCGGCAGGTGGCTCTCCTGGAAGGCAAATGCAAGCTGTCAGACACCAATCATGGTACTAGATCACGTATAATAATTCTCAGTCAACGTTATTAAATCCTTGAGCTTCAGTAGAGGCATCCACAGATTCAAATGAAAGCTTGAGTAGCTGAAAGCACACCCTGCGTATCTGTCATGCTTCAAGGGCTTTCCTTGAAAAGATCTTTATTTTTAGCTAGTCCCTCATCTTGAACAAGCAGGAACTGCTGTAGGTTCTAAGACGTGAAGTCTGATGCAGACACAAACATGCAACTACGAGCACTGTTTTCAGCCCTGTGCCCCCAGAGAGGCTTCCCAATCACCCCGTGAGCCTCGAAACATCAAATCAGTGTGTTCTAGATGTGTCCAGCAGCCAGAATTTTCTTTACAAGTCTTTGCAAGCAAGAAGTACATGAAAACACCCCATACTCCCTTAGAAGATTAGCTCTCTTCCAAGGGCTTGGAGAGAGACTTGGAGCACACAGATCTGATAAGACAACAATTTCCCTTTTTTTTTTTTTTTCTTTTTGGTGTAGAAAAAGCACAGCGCACACCCTCGATATTTTATTAGGGGAAAACTGATGAGCACCAATGCAGATATTACATGGTTTTAGCAGTTGGTCCCAAGCCT
The DNA here is from genome assembly GCA_032273925.1 of Rhynchotus rufescens. Classification (NCBI taxonomy): domain Eukaryota; kingdom Metazoa; phylum Chordata; class Aves; order Tinamiformes; family Tinamidae; genus Rhynchotus; species Rhynchotus rufescens. The sequence goes on from JAVCKT010001666.1 coordinate 21,814, forward strand.
AGAGAGAGAAGTGGTTTCAGCGAAAGGTTCAAGTTTTCAAGGAGCTGTGGCAAACTGAAAGCTGAAAATGCGGCAACTGAAATCAAAATGTTTGATTTCTGAAAAAAAAATCTGTTCCTGGCGTGCCTGGAGAGCTGCTCCCTACCTGCCATGGAGCAACTGAGCCCTGTCTGCCACCATGAAGCAGGAGCTACTGCCTGTCTGGAGGGAAAAATAGGGCATGAGAACAAGTTCTGGCCCTGGTGCATCATGAAACACAGTAGGGAGTTTAAAATGCTGAGAAGGAGCCTCATTATCTGTCTCACTTACTGAGGACCCAGGGGGTTCATTTTTGGCTCAGCTTTTCTGCTGCTTGCCTAGGCCTTGATTCCCATTCAAACCTCCGGGAGCCACGGACACGCGGCACTGCGGAAAATCCGGTGCCAAGCAATGGATAGTCAGCGAATGGAGGGGCAAACTTCAGAGTTTCCTTGAAAACGGGAATAGCTTTTTCTCATCAGAGGGACAAGAGCGAGAGATGGAAAGGGCCACAGCTCGGGCCCTCACGCATCGCTTCTGTGCTACACAGGAGGAGGAGCGCAGCGGCCCCGGGCGAAACCAGGAGCCCTGCGAACCCTGCGAGGCTTCTGCTGACTTCTTTCTCTTTGTTTAGTCACTTAATTTGTTCATTTTCCTTTGTTTATTTAAAGTCGGCCCTCATTGCTTTAAAGGATACCCCGGGGCCATGGCAGGATTGATTCCCGCTTTTATCTGTGCCAACCACCCATAGGGAGCGCGAGCGATAGTCGGGGCAGCTGCAGCCGCGAGTCACACAACCCAACCCCTTCCTGCCCTCACGGGAGCCGCTCTGGAGGGCTCTGGTTTGGGAGCTATTAGAAACGAGGCGGGAAAGAAAAGGAAAGGAAAATCTGCCCCTTGCAGCGGGGAGCGAGCGTGGGGCTGGCGGGTGAGGAAGTTAATCGGAGCGGCACAGGCCGCGCGCGCTGGGGCCGCACAGATGGCTCCGCTCCGGCAGGGTGAAACGGGAAGCAGATGTGGCCGCCGCTTCTCCCCGCGCGCAACCGGGAACCAGCCGGTTGGTGAGGAAATTTGCATAACAAGGATAATTTGGTATCAAAACCCGTCCCTCTAGAAGTGATCTGAATGGATCTGGGCACCGCTGACAGTTTTCACTTCTTGTTTCCCACTCAGTGTTCAGCCAGATTAAATTTTAATTTGGAACTTACTGTTTGCCTGGGCTGCTGCTTGGGCACTTCCTAGGGAAAGCGGTGACGTGGGCAGCCGCTCGGCCATCCCTCCCAAAGCTCTCAGAGCCCAAATCCTCCTCTCCATGGACTCAGGTAAGACGTTAGCAGGTAATTTCAATGGCTCCTGACTTTCCATAGAAAGTCCATAATCACCGTGTCACAGAAAGTCCATAATCATCCTGGCATCAGGCCCCAGATAAAACCCGTTCAAGGTCCTTCCTAGGAGGAACAAACCCAAGAAGTTCAGGTCCAGTTTCAAACACTGTAGTTTTGTCTCACTAAGTGTTTTATTATACAAATATGTACCTGCATGGTCCAATGGAGATTCCCGTGCACAGCCATGGGTGAGATTGCAGGATCATCCTGCGTTGTGGAAGAATACAGAAAAAGAAGAGGGAGAAAATGCTTGCTGAAAAACACACGGTAGTGGGCACCAGCAGAAGTGTTATACATTTTACTTTTGGATTTTTTTTTAGCAATGCAGATTTGAGATTTACCCCTCAGAAGCCTTACTCTGGAACAGACATTTGTAAACTCTCATTTCTGCATTGCATCCAGCCACGAAATTCATATGAATACAGTCTAACAATATATATAGTTTTTTATTTGCATAGTCGGTAGTGAATGCCCATGGGATAGGCACTTACCCCATGCAGGGAGGGGTTTTTTTTGAGACTCATTAAAACCTGTTGCAAACTAGAGTAATTACTTCTGCTCTGGAAACTTCTGCCTCACTAGCCCCTTTGTAAATGTAGGCTGTGCGAGACACAAATAAAAACATTTAGAAAGGTCTGAGTAACTCCGGGGCTGTGACTGTACCTGTCAGGAGACCAAAGGAACCAGATCAACCCGGATAAACGAGACCTGACCAGGAGCAAGCACAGATAAAAGTCCCTGCCGTGCATGTGTCCACAGCTGCCTGCTTCTAACTCACACTGACTCTCTGTATAACAGACCTGTAAATAAAGATTTGATCCTGAGCTGTAGAAACAGTAGAAATGCACAAGAAGAACACAGGGGTGGTTTTAAGAAGAGAGTGAAAAATAAGTTTTAACAGACAAGGTAGTTAAAGACATTCTACAAAACATTCTACAAGTCAGTCTAAAATTAACGACATTCTGAAAAACTGCAAAACCTCAAGCAGAAGAAAGAGGCTCTCGGGATCTATTGGAGTTTTTTAAAATAGTTCCCAATGACTGACCATAGTTTGGTCACTTCAGGTAGGGAGAAATGCGCCAGAAGTGATAAGCCCTCCAGCAGGGAAATGAAGGGTAGGAGAAGATTTTGTAGGACATTCAACACACAAAGCTCAGCAGTGATGAAGAAAGAAACTGCTCTCTTCCATATGGGTTATTACCACAGAAATAAACCAGGCCCAAACCGCTGCATTTCAAGGAAAATCTGATTTTACTAGTCTTGATAGTTGCATGTCTTTTACACTATGGAGGAGTTGGTCTCTTGATTATCCTGAAATGTAAAACAAGCAGTAAAAATATGCTTGTCAAACATAAAACAATTAGATTCCCCCCACACTCCCCTTAATAGAGAAATTGTGGTAAGGAAAGGCAAATTTCTTAAGTGAGATCATGCAGTGAGTTACTGACAAAATCAAGACTGGCAGTCAGGTTTTCTATACTTGTTTATCCTTATTATACTTCAGTCCTTGCATATTCTCCAACTGCTGACTGGGCTTCCTCTTCAAAGGCTAGTAAATTCAGCAGTCCACACTGGCTGGCCCTTGCACTAATTCCTAGAGCTGTAAAAATGGCCCAGATCTCAGCCTTTAGATTACCTCTGTGTATATGCGAGTGCACTTACATTTTATATGTCTAGGTCATTCACAGTATTGAATAATTTATTACAGAACCAAGAGTTGCCAGTTTCCCTAGGATTTCTTTCTTACCGAGACATCTCTTATCTAAAACTTCATATTATTTTGACCAAAATTACATAATCTTTTCCACCATTAATTGAAGTCAGATGACTTTTGGCGCACCAATGTCTTTATATGATGCATGGGTAAAACAGAAAACACTAGTGCAAAAGCAGCCCTCTGCTGATGCAAGGACCTGCAGACATTTAGCCACCTTTCCTATAGACACATTATGAGGTGCTCAAAACCATTTTTATGGTGAAAATTGTCATCCTCTCCTGAGCCTTAAAAGCAAAACAAAACAATGTCAACCCGTCCTATTTTGCCTATTTCTCATCCCAAATACCTTAGGAAAAATAAGCAAAAAAAAACCCTAGAAGAATAGCAATAAAGTCTATCCTCTAGCAGTAACAATAGGGTGCCCCAAAGAAGAGGAAAGGTACGATGGATTTAGCAGCACAGTTTACAATATAAAACCTAAGGCTTGCTGGAAACTTTGCACACACATCAACGTGCAGAATAGAAACTTCAGATAAGCTGTGGAAAGAGGGTGGGATTTCCAGAAAATAGGGAAGGACATGTTACACCCTCCTTGTCTAGTTTTGCAGGATCACCGCAGCTTCTCTGGAGAGAAACTGTGTGCACGCAGGGGAAAGCTATGAGCTTTCCTTTTGCTTCTGCTTCTCCTACATAAACTGCTTACCTAATTTCCTTTGCAATTAGAGAAATATCCTACTTAAAAAACTATCCTTTCCACGTGCTACTGTGGTGCATGCATTTGCTACTCAGCCTGTGGACACTTACACAATTTGGACTATTATAATCATTATAGCAATACTTCACTCTTTTCATGCAACTCCAAACATAGTTTGCAATATCCTTAAGTAAGCTGCAATTGCGGGTGCAATGGGAACAGAGAATTGCATCGTTTTGCAGCCCCAGGATGCGGACAGGAACAGGGGGCTGAGTCTCTTTGCCGTGCAACCCCAGGCTGACACACACAGCAGGACAAGCTCACCATTTTCAGTGGCTTCTGAGGTCATCCCAGAATCACAGAATGGTTGAGGTTGGAAGGGACCTCTAGAGATCCTGTAGTCCAACTGCCTGCTCCAGCAGGGACACCCAGAGCACGGGCCACAGAGCGGCGTCCAGGCAGGTTGTGAAGATCTCCAGAGAAGGAGACTCCACAACGTCCCTGGGCAGCCTGTGCCAGGGCTCTGGCACCCTCACAGGCAAGAAGTTCCTCCTTATATGGAAAGGAACTTCCTGTGCTTCAACTTGTACTCATTACCCCTTGTCCTGTCACTGGCCACCACCGAGCAGAGTTTGGTCCCTTCCTCCCCACATTCTCCCCTCAGGTACTTGTACATATTGATCCAATCTCCTCTCAGTCTTCTCCAGACTAAACAGGCCCAGATTGCTTAGTCATTCCTAATAAGATAGATGCTCCAGTCCTTGGGTTTTTTCCCATTCCCAGCATATCTGAGGAATAAATGAGTTCCCAGCGGTGCACCTCGCGGCTCAGACAGCCGCCGCCGGGCCGGCTCCACGTGCCAGGAGGCGGAGGCAGCTCTGGGCTGCACCGCAGCTCGCCCGCCTGTGCAAAGCTCCCAGGGAGCTGCCCCAAAGGAAAGAGGGCAGGGAGAGCTGCACCTCGGAGAGAGGACAGCCTACACGTACACTGTAGGAAAAGGTATTTTCTGGGCTGCAAAATAAAAAGAAATCTTCAGAAAATTGTATCTTGCTCATTCTTGGCTTCTTTGATCCTCACCTGCCTGCCTGTGGGTCAGGAAAACACTGTAGGCAATGAAGCTGAACTTTTTGCAGTTATCCTTCTAAAAAGGTTCATTTATTTCAGTAAGAAGGTAGGAAAAAAATAAATAAAAGAACAAGGACCACATGTAAATGAGCATACAAAAAGTAGTCCTGGAAACAGCTCCTGCAAACTTGCACATTTCAGAAGAGTTTGCTTCTTCTTTAACTATGCTTCTAACTTTAGCTATGTGTCAGAAGAAGAAAAGTCATCTCAGTTGGACTTGTGGAAGTTCTGACATACTGTACAACAACTTTGTGGGCCCCCAAAGCGGGACTCGCCCACCAGACAGGGAAATTAAGCAGGTGGCGCAGGAGCGGAGCCCTCTGCGCTCAGTCTGCAGGACGGTTAGACCTCGTGGTGCAGCCGCGGCTGCTCGTAAAAGACCTTGTTCTGCTCAAAGGACATCCCTAGGAAGACACCAGAAGCGGCCAGTTCAGCCCCATAGGAAAGAATGAGAGAGAAATGGATGGATGGATGGATGGATGGATGGATGGATGGATGGATGGATGTTATCAACACTTCCATTCTCAAATGCCTCTCTGTCCTCTCAGGGGACTCCGAAATGACAGCTCCCCTAGGGAAGCACAGGCTGCGCTTGCACTCTGCATGCCAGCAGCCCGTCCCCTCCAGGGAGAGGCCACACGGTGCCACATTCCCGAGGAGCGAGTCTGCCCGTTGGACAAGGGGCAGCGCTGAGCGGGGCAGCTCTTGCCCCCGCTAGGCACATACTTCCTGTTGCGGGCAGAAACTGAGACTCGGAGCTATTTCCTCTTCCCTCCTTTAAAAACACTGCTAGGAATTGATGTAAAGTGGCTGCAGAGCATCTGACCCTCCAGGCAGGGAAGTGAGAAACCGTAGGACTTGAGACAATAAAGCAGGATTACCCATCCATATTTAAATATATATTCTTTCTCTCGGTCTCTCTCTCTATATATATATTTGCTTAATGATTGGATGCACAAGAGATTTGCATTTCTCACCTTAAGTATGCTCAAGGGGTTTAATTTTTCTCCCGAAAAACCTGCCCAGTTTTGATCTTCACCAGTAACTCAAGTGGTATCTTTTATAGCCAAAATGATTCATGGCACCTACCACAAACTGTGGCACCCAGAGCCACAAGTCGCTTTGCGAACTGGAGCAGGATGCCACCCTATACTGCCCAGACAGCCCAGTCCAACTGGGTTAGCGGGGGAATCATCCAGAAAGTTAACTGGTTAACTTCACGGAGGAGTTGACCTTCGGGGGGTTCTGTGAAATTCTGTGCAATTTGCAAAAAGAAGATCACTTCCTTGGTGTTGTGGTGAGTTCAGAAGTCTGGAGCTGTTAGGGTGTCCCCAAAGACTTTGATTTGTGAGATGACTAGAAGAGACCTTCAGATGCCATTTGCTATCAACCAGGACTCAAATGAATTGAGACTGTGGAATTAATTGGATTCAGCTCCTGTTACCTACCTGTCATGTACCTGAATTTCAATGCATTACTTTCAGGATCTTCAGACTTGAGAGATTACTCCCATCTGCTCATTTACTTGGCTTTGGTGTTAGTCAATTCCTAACACCAAAGATTGGTTTCAACACAAATACATCACGTCGGGATGCTCACCACTTTGTGCAAGCCCAATTCAGTATCAAAGACTGTGAAACAAGGTAAAATAAATAGGAAAAAAAAATGCTATCTTTGTTAAACAGAGAGTCCCAGAGATGTCAGACTGATTTTCACAACTCCCTCCTTTCCTCCTCTTCCATCCTGCCCCCACCCCAAACTTGTGAAAACTCAAAACGCATCCTACAAACCAGCAACTGCAGACGAGCAAGGCTCAACAAATTGCCAGTAACAAGTCATTAATACTGGATGATTTTAAGTGACAAAACAAGGAAACATAACTTTGGCTACCCTTGGGCTTTCCTTCAGAAATTGAGTGGACTTCTCTGGGAAAAGATCTCCATCTGGTGGCAAGCTATTAAAAAAAATCAAGGCAACACTCCAAATGCTCTGCTTTTTTTGCTTTTTCTTTAAAAGACTGATGTTACTAGGAAGGCAGTGGGTTTACTGTGGCTATCATTTTCTCTGACAAGTTGTAAACCTTATGTGGGAGAGGCCAAGCAAGGCTTCCTTCAGCCTCTTGTCTGCCCTGAACGGTTATACCCCTCAGCAGCAAAGCCTCTACTTGCTCTAGCTTATAAATTGTGTCATTTACAGATACAATATTATTAAGCATTTTTAGTGACTTTTTTTTTTTTTAATATAGCCTGCAGTTCTATTGCAACCATTTGTGTGAAGCTTCTCATTTTGGAAAGACTTCTGTTATTGCATTTAATATTTGTCAGTCAACAAGACTTACTGTCATATGACTGTAAAGAACCACATTAAGCAAGTGGTACCTTTTTTAATTAATAGATCATTAAAATTGTTGTGAAAATCACTAGGGGATGCTCAGGAAATACCAGACTAAACGCAGATACAAGGAACAAATTAGCTATCACCTTCTACACTTATCACTAAGGGCATATTTTCTATCTCTTCCTCACTTCAGATGTAGATATACTAGCCTAGAGTTTCTGCCCCCTTCTTGGAAGCAAGATTGCTCTTCTTTTTTTTTTTTTTTTCTATTTTATGCAATTACTCCTAGACATACACTTTTACATGAAGTTAAGCTATTAACAGATATGGCAAGATATCACATTGCCCAAACAACTTCAAAGCATACATGTTTATTTTCATCTTTACATATAATCAAATCCCCCCAAGCTTATTTCAAATTTTCTATTGTTTCTTTTTGATTTTTTCCCCTAATTTTATGCTAAATTATGGATTAGATAGCACTGGAATAGCTTGGAGAAACCAGGATTTTCCACATGAAAACCTTCCTACATGTTTTCGTGTGGGAGCTCATACGACTTGAAACTGATACCAAGCAAAGCTGTTTATTTAGAAAGGAGAAGAGAGACATTAAGTCTTAATCTCCCTTTGAGCACTATTTCTAACTGGCAAGTCCTATTGCTGTATAGCATTCAGTGTAACAGGTTCTGGTAGAAAGACCATCGTGACTGACAGAAGCCTCCCTTCCTTTCTTTGCCTGTAGATAAAGGGTTACCAGAGAAATTTTTAACACTATCAGTAAATAGAGTAAAAAATAATAGATGCTACTTGGTAAAAGCAGAAGCCTAAAGTAAGAAAACTTCATCTCTCATTACATTTTAACCTACAGAAAGAGCTCAAACTCTGTAAAAACTTGTTAAGAAATGTTTACAAGGGATTTTTGACTTCCCAAAAGAATGGATAAAAAAAAAAAACAATTATTTTTTAAGATGGATTAAAAAAAATCTTTTTTTTTTCTCCTGACTGCAAATGTAAGATTATCCCAGAGAGTTTTTCATGGTAATGATTTTCTTTAATCAGATGTATCATTTGGTTGCGTGTGACCTGGCTATTCCACTTCACAAAGTCTGGTGAGAATTTCAGTTCCAAAAGTATATCCAATCTAATTTAAAACCAGAATATTATTTGGGCACCATTTGAGGAAAACTTTGGCCTGTGAGGGGTTTTCTTTAGGTGGCTCTGATGAAAAGCATTGATTCACACATTCCCCATGCTCAGGGGAGAGGAAGCTGGAACAACTGGAGATTCCCATTTTCTCTCTGCCCAATTAATGGCTCCAGTCATGCCAAGATGGAGAAAGAGAAAATATGAGTAAGAACAGTAATAAAAGTATAAATGAAGTTTAAAAATTCCCTGAGACTGGATTTCTCTGTCAACATCTTCACTAAGCACTGTAGTTTTGTGGACATGGCTCCTGCTCAAGGCATCTTTTTAGTTAAGAAAACTATTGACAAGGTTTCCTCCAAAAGCATCACAAGTCTGAACTTCTATGCAGAATTCAAAGCAAGCTGCACTTAAAAGCACGGCTTGCTAATCTGCAGTTTAAAGCTTCTTCTTTGTAAATAAAAGTAGCCACCAATAGTGATCTTCCACTGTCATCAAAACTACATTTTTAATAAGAAAAGCAGCTTGTGCTTGTTTCACTTGTTCTAAGGACATGCAAGTTTGGTGGTAGCTTTAGAATTTGAATTAGAAAAAGAGGAATTGCCCTATTTCAGCTGTACAGCCTCACCGGTGCTCTTCGGCCAGTCTATTTTCCACTCAGTTGCTATTAGCAAGGGGTGGTCGTTGCTGCTTCATCACCTTCTTCCCTGCTCTTGTTGCTGCAGCTGCCTGTAAACGAAAATGCAGCCAGGGCTTCCGTACTGCTCCGAGACAATTCAGCCAGCTCAAATCAAAGATGCTCTGAGAAAATGAAAGAGCCTGCACTGCCTTAATTATTAATAAGAGCTCACCTTTCCAGCACCGCAGAAATTATTTACCTTTATTGAAGAGAAACCAGGAGATTGGGCACCTAACGCTACTGAAGCACAAAACCAGAAAGAAGTCCTCCATCTCCTCCAACTCAGCTCAGCCACCCAAAAGGAATGAACGGTGAAGCCCAGAGGTTTCTGCACAAACTGAGCGGATCCATTAGAGTGGATTTATCTGCACCATTTCCCTTAAATTACAATCATGCCCTATTTCGGCGCAATTTTCTCTATTTTGTGCAATTATGCTCCCGGTGATCCAATCTCTCATTTTAGGGGGCACTACTGCAGTGGGTAATGAAACACGCGCAGGGCCAGTACTGAGCGTCCCGCTGACCGGGGGGAGTCCAGCAGCAAAGCTGCAAGGGGGCCGCAAAGCCGGCGGAACTGGCCGCAGCACAAGGAGGGGGGGCAACAAGGACCCTCACGTGGGGTCCTGTTCACCAGCCTGGCATGTTTTCTGAAACCACAACACCCTGGTGCAACTCAGGATGACACTAAGCAGCACGGAACATGAACCGGGTAGGAGAACAACGAACAACTGCTCTTCCTTTCTCCCTCACACTAGGTCTGCCCTGCGGAAAACTCATGGAGTGGCGGCGCGTCTCTCTCCCAGCCCTCCTCCTGCTCGGAGGCTTTGCCCTCCCTGGGCAGGTGTGTTTCTGCTGCTCTGTTCTGTAGATCCCTGTTGCCATCAAAACCAGAGTATTCAGATACACACGTGGCCGCAGCACATCCACAGAGCACACCAGGGGCAGTGCCAGCGTAGATAAGGCAATCATTTAATGATACAGAGTTGTTAAGACCCTCAAGAAACGCTTGGGAGACAAGAACCAACTAAAATTTTCTGAGCTTTTCATTCATTTGCCTGAGATGACAGATTTAAGAGGATGTGTTTTCATTAGGGTCCAAGAGCTTTGAAAAAAGTGGAACTCTTACCTGCTGCAGGTTTGGTAGCCCTCCAATACCAGATTTGTAAGAGCTGAGTCTTCTTTGACAATGCCAATCAATATTACTGATATAAATGTAATCCCCTAATCTTTACCCAGTTGGCACAAAAATTGATCCTTTTGGACCACATTGCGTATTTATTCTTACAAAAGGACTTAATTGCTGCCTTACTTCAAGGCTTTCAAAAATGTAGTTAAATTCAGATAGAATTTTTACATCTTTCTCAAACCATCTAGTTGATACGTTTTTTAACCACATACACTAAAAGCAGCACAAAACTTACATTTAAATTGGGGTGAGCTCTACAAAATACTGAAGTTTTTCCAATTATTCTCAGGCTCACTACAGCTTCAAAGTCTCCGGAGTTAACTCCCCAACTGGCGAGAAAAACTGTTAGCGAAGCAGCATCAATTATTTACCTGCTTTTATAAAGATCTAAAGTGAATCTTTTAAGCTCTGCATTTCCCCTGGCAAAGGGCACTTCAGAGAAACTGAAAATAAAGCAGGGACACCAGCGTGGCCAGCTCTGCCCAGAATGAGTGTTCTCCAAGGAAAGCTGCTGGTGGGAGTTGCAGCAGCTCTGTGCCCTGCCAGGGATGGACAGTGGAGGTGAACAGATTGCAGTGCAGCTCCTTACAGTGTTAGGCAAGAACATAAAGTGCGACTTAGTTATGAAGTTTACCATTTTTATTAATTTTGTGTAAGAGCAGTGGAACCCAGTGGACTTTGGGGCCCAGGATTTCTCCCTCCCAGCCCCTATAGCTGAAGCAGGTGCTCTCTGGGGCTGTGGTCTGCCCCACTGCAGCACACACAGAGACAACAGGAGCCTCTTCCAGCACCCCCAGCAGCACCAAATCAAAGCCCAGCGCCCCCAGGCACCAGCCCAGCCTGCCCCTCTGCTCCAGCTGGGCAGCACTGAGGCTCCCCAGCAGAGCATCTGCCTGCACTCTGAGCCTCACACGCAGATCCCATGGACAGGGCAGGAGCTTTAAGCTCATCTCACACGCGGGCTCTAATGCAGGCTGGTGTGAGGCGGAGCAGCCCCAAAGCCATTATCTGCCGCAGCCAAACGTCTGGTTCCAGGTCTCGTAGAGCTCGAGGTCCTTGGTGGAGACGCTGGGCCGCACCGTTCTGAAGGCGCTCTCGAAGTCGGCGAAGGCGATGGGCCGCACCTGCTCTGCCATCACGGTGGTGATATCCAGCGACTGGAGGCTGCGGATGGGGCCCAGCGAGGCTTCTCGGCAGAGCTGCGTCACGTCCGCCCCCGAAAACCCGTGCGACCTCTGCACTATGAGCTCGATTTCGGCCTCGCTGAGGCGGCAGCGCTCCCGCGACATGAGCCGCGTCACCATCTGCTTCCGCGCGGGGGCTTCGGGCAGCGGGATGTAGAGCCTCTTCACCAGCCGCCTCCGGGCGGCCTCGTCGATTTCCTGCGGCCGGTTCGTTGCGCCCACCACCAGCACCCGGTCGTCCGAGGAGGTTGTCGCCCCGTCTAACTGCACCAGAAATTCCGTCTTTATTCTTCTCGAAGACTCGTGCTCCCCGTCTCCCCGCTGCGACAGCAGCGAGTCGATCTCATCGATGAAGATGACGGCGGGCTGCTGGCAGCGCGCCACGGCGAACAGCGCGCGCACCATCTTTTCCCCCTCGCCCACCCACTTGGAGGTGAGGGAAGAAGCGCTGATGCTGAAGAAGGTGGCCCCGGACTGGCACGCAATGCACTTGCCGATGAGAGTCTTGCCGGTCCCCGGCGGGCCGAAGAGGAGGATGCCCTTGGGGGGGCCGCGCAGGCCCGTGAAGATGTCCGGCCTCAGCATGGGCCACACCACTATCTCCTGAATGGTGGCTTTGGCAAAGTCCACGCCGGCGATGTCATCCCAGCTCACAGGAGGCCCGTGGTCCACGATCTCGTGCATGATGAGCTCAACCATTCGGGGCTCTATGTTCCTCAGCCGCTCGTCTACGGGAAGTGCCGGTTCCGCAGGTGCCCCCGCGGGGGGTTTACACGCTGCCCCTCCGTTCTCGCTGCCGTCTTGTCTCGCGACTGGGGAGACAAACTTGCCAAACGGTCCCCGAGACCTGCCTGCACCCAGGGACTTTTTTACCCCTCCGAATGAGGAGATGGGTGCGCGCTGGGATCCGCCTGGAGGCTTCTTCTGCTGATCCACCCAGAGCTGCTCTTTGGCCGTTCTAAAGCCAGGAATGGTGCCCTCCTCCCTTCTGCCTCCACCCGCTGAGGAACTGCCGGCTTCTGTACTGCCAGAAGCCTTGCACGGAGCGAGGCCGGCGAGCCCAGTGCCATTTTCCTCGGCCACATTATAAAAGGCTTTCCTTTTCCCAGAACTTGCAGACCATGCATGCACAGCCAACTGGTTGGGAAGAGACCAATTTTGCCCATCACCAGAGTGCCCGGATGCTTTCAGGGAACCGCTCCCTGCTACTTCTTTACTCCCAAAGAGTGGGGTTGCCTGCACACCTGCCTGAACGGGCTCCCCGAAGGAAGCAGGCGAGGCAGGAAACCCGTCTGCAGCTTTGGCGGCAGGAGACTCGCCGCTGTGCAGAGACCTGGAAGCCAAGGGCTGCTCGAGGAGGTCGGGCACCTGGCCTGCCCATTTTGATGAGCCAGCAGCGAGGTCAGTCTCTGCCGCGCTGCCCAGGACGGCGAGGTTCGGGAGGCCCGGAGCGGCAGGGGCACTGACCCCTTTCTCAGCCAGGACGGCGGCATCTGCCTTGGCCATCTGAGCGCTCGGGACTCTTCTGCCAGCCCGCAGCCTCTCCTGCACACACTTCAACTCAAACACATTCTCTGGTGTCAAGGCAGATTGCCACTTGTCACTGTCATTTTGCTGACACTTTGCCAAAGTCAAAATGTTCTCCGCATAGTTATTCAAGCCAGTCTCTATGTTGTCAGAGTCAATAATTGCAGAGTATTTCTCAGCATACTTTTTGAACAGGTCGGCAGCGCAGACCTCAGAGATCTCCGAGTTTGCCCATGCATACTGAATGCGCAGGATTTGGGCACGATATCCATCTGCCTTCTGCCCGGGCGTGCAGGTGCCAGAGGTAATAGCAAAGTAACTTTTCTGCCAGTCGCTCAGGTGCACGCTGCTGCGGGAGGGCTCCTCCATCACTGGCACTGCAACGTGAACAAAGGCCCAGTTGTTACAGCAACAAACTTCACCACTATTTATTTTAGCAGCTTCCCCCTTTCAAAAACATGTAAATGAAAATGTAAATTCTAACTCCGAGTGCAGTCCCTTGGCCCTTTTGTCTTGGCCAGTCATTTCATCAGTGTTGAGAAAGGAGATGTATGGTATAAGGCCATTAATACAGGGGTTCTCTTTTCTGTGTTTGTCAAGGAAAAAAAAAAAAAAAAGAAAAAAAAAGAAGAAAACTTTGCTTCTAATCACAGGTCTCCTGGGGAGGGAAGTAGACTGCAAAGAATGGTAACAGATGGCCAAACAAAAATTGGCCTTGTTAAGAGAAATCAGCAGTGGCTTTACTCTTATTGGAGAGTACTGGATGGTGCAGCAGAGGACATACTGCAGATCACTGTCCAAAAACTAATAAATAAAACTGTGTGCAAGATCTGTGGGGGAGGGCAATGGAATGAGGAGGCCTGAATTTAGTAAACTTTCAGATTAAAAAAAAAATATTTAGACTCCTAACAAGCAGCTAAAGCTATTTCACTGTGAACCTTTAGAAAACTCTCCGTTTTAGCCTTCAAAGAAAGAAACAGCTTGTATTTTTAGAGTGATGCTTATTTTCAGCTATAGAAATCAGAGCTTTAATTCCTTCAACCATTTTTGAGTTTAAGAAATACAGAAGATAGTATTTAGCTAGGAAGGCAGATTTACTAAGTTTGAAAAAAATTGTTTTTTTTTTTTTTATAAAATTTCAAAGAACTTCTTCTCTGCACTGTGGTCATAGGCAAAAGTACTTCTTAAAGTCCAGAGTGAATGATTTCAGAAGATACAGAGCCACGTATAAAAATATGGGACAGCTACCTCAAAAGGGCTTACCCTAGTGCATCTTTTGATCTGCCCCCAAAAGGCAATTTAATTAACATGCCACTTGTTAATGACATTAAATAAATATGTCATTTGTTTAATGCATGACATGACTGAAATACATCAAATTCTGATTTCTCTTTTTAACCTCAAGTTGCTTTGTGATTTAGGGCTAAAATATACTTAAAGCAAAAGCAGTTAAAGGGCAGGTCTGTCTACTCTGCACTCCTCCTGGAAACACAAACACAGGAAGAGAGTAAATGCCCGGAGTGCACTTGCCAGTCCTCCCTGGAGTCAGCGTGGGCCATGCCAGCAGGCACACTCGCCTAAGGGGGCTCAGAACAGGACTGGAAAGAGATCGAAGGAATATTGTGGGGAATTTCCTCTTCATATGCTCTCCAAAGCATCCTGGGTCTGTGACTGCATCCGCCCACCTCAACAGACAGGATAATCTAAACAAGAAAACAGGGCTTACACAGGTAGTAAGATGAAGGTAAATTAATCGGATTTAAAATTAAACCCAGCTTTATAGAGCTGCTTAGATAAAACAGAACATCTTTCAGAATGAATCATCACTTTAAAATCTATATATACTCACACTGGCAACTTCTAAAGTATTATAGTCTCATGAAATTGGAGTAATTTCCTTCCTAACACACAAATAGTTTAATAAACAGCCATATGCTACATGCTGCGCTCCACTTTCACGGTGCACGTGCCTGAGTGAGGTGCAAGTTCCAGCTTGTGTGACAGGTGACCAAGAGCTGGAGAGCTCAGACCTCTCTGCCACTTCTCTTCCCTTCTCCACACCAAACAGGAATGACCTGAACATCTCTGATAGCCCTGAGGGCTGTGCCACCATCCAGAGAGACCTGGACAGACTGGATGACTGGGCGGTGAGAAACCTCATAAAGTTCAACATGGGCAAGTGCAGGGTCCTGCACCTGGGGAGGAATAACCCTGGACACCAGTACAGATTAGGGGTTGACCTGCTGGAGAGCAGCCCCGCAGAGAGGGACCTG
>JAVCKT010001667.1:0-23928 GCA_032273925.1 Rhynchotus rufescens
TAAAAAAGTGACTTTTAACTAGATTTGCAATTCATGATCCCTGAAGGAAACCTGAATTTAATCTGTTGAGAATCTTCTTGTATTTGAGGTTAAGGTTCTCTGCCCACTGATTCTCCTGTCTTGATCTGATGCCCTCGCTCAGAGTGGTTTCCAGTGACCACTTCTTGTGTCAGGAGGCCTTTCAGCAAAGCCAGTGTCGTGCACAGCCCATCTGTGGGCATCTCTAGAGTCCTAACAAAAAGAGTTTTCTGGGAAAAAACTCAAGTACATTCTCATCTTCTTTTCTACCGTCTCTGAATCTTTGTTTTTCTTCACACGTTGTGGTAATTCTAGTGAAAACATAAGCAGCAGTTCAGCATTATAGGCATGAATTCTGTGACTATGAGCACTCACAGCTTTATATTTAAGACAGCTTTATATTTAAAGCCAGCAATTTTGCATTTGTTTCCTCACTGGCAGTGGCAGGAACTCTCTGCAGAGAAGTGAGGAGGCAATTTGAAAGGCTGAGCTATGCAGCCCTTTGAAAACTTGGCCCCAGGTAACTTTCATTAGAATGGCAAATTCATATCTCAACGAATTCAGGAACCTGCCAAACAGGCCAAGCTCTGCCCTCAAATTCAGTGGGATTGCTCGGAGCAGTTTATCATATACAAGTGCCAGGAGGGTAGAGATTTCCCAGAAGCAGAAGGTGTGGTTGGAATTGAAATGTGCAATTACTGTTGCACACTAGGTGTTGGAATACTAGAAACATGACTCCAAACTCCTGGTGAAAATGCAAGGCCACTGGAATGACACAGGTTGACCCTGGGCCGCATAATAGCTGGATGTAAAACATAGAGGTAGTTGGTTGGGAGGCTTATTCTTTTTCCCTTCTTGTTTGGTCTTGTACAGAAGATTTGATGGACTTTGCAGAAATATCACCATGAGAAACTATTGCTAGTCCCATCATCCCTGCAGCCTCACTAAAGGCTTTGTATGTCGCTTTGATGTTGTGGTTTCAGGATTAAATGATGTGTAGAATGTGTTATAGATGCTTCCTATTCATTCAGGTGTTTCAATGTGATTACTCCTTTTTTTATTTTTTATTTTTTTTTTCTCAGTGAGCTCAATTTTTTTTTACCAGCTTTTTGTCTTAAGGTAGAAGGCTACAACATGAATTTGAAGGGAAGATCTGCGGGGGCTTGTTAGTAGCCCAGGTTACTTGAAGTGACATAGAAACCTTACTGCTTTCAGGCGTGTTGACAGCAGGGATCTTAAGCAACTCCAGGAACCTGAAGAACCTGTCAGATCTCTGCAGAGCAAAGGTGACGAGAGGCTTGTGCCCAAGCAGCACCCCACTTACCCTGCTGCCTTTCTCTCCACAGCCAGTGGTTTAGTGTGCTGAGCCAAGTGCACGCATCCACCGAGCAGGAGATCCGTGAGATGCACGATGAGCAGGCAAATCCACAGAACGCCGTGGTAAGTCTGGACCTGAAGAAGAGCTTTCCAAGCAAGTATTCTTAGAAAAGAAGAGACACTGTGGTGGCCATCAGCTTGAATGTGTGGCTTCTGTCAATCACAGCCCATATTTCCTTAAGTGCAGTGGTAGCTGTGACACTCACTGAAGGCAGCAAGCCGTGCCGTGTACGTGCAGAAGGGCAGAGACAAGAATTCCTATTCCCTCTTTCATTTACCTTGACAAAATGTCACAGTGACATTTATTTATTTATTTATTTATTTATTTATTTATTTATATTTCTGACCCAGCTCTCTGTCAAAGTGCTTCTAACTGAAATTGGAAGTCTAGCAAAGATACAGTTAATGAGTAAATTACAAACCTAAGAGCAAAAAGTTGAGATTTTCCAGTCCTGCCTTCATCATACTATGTACCATATACTGGGAATAGTGTGACAAATGTAAAACTTACTATCAAGCAAGGGAAATAAAAATTTCTACTTCATAAATTTGAATGAATGTTTCATAAATTATGAATGACTTCATAAATTTATTCTGAGAATGCTCTTTACAATGAAATGGCACTTTCAGGTCAAAACTTGAAGCAGGTTTGCAAGCACAGAAAAACAAGAGCAATTTTTGAGCTGCCTCCAGCATAACTAAATATAATCTCCTATCAGATGTGCTTATCTGAGTCTTTTACTTTTGCTCTCTGTAATTTTAGTGGTTAGGAAAAAGTAATGCTGAAATCTGCAGCTCATTTTGCTGCTACTCCTTTCACATATCTCTTGGGTAGTGTAGAGTGGGTAATTCCATAGTAAATGTCTTCCTCCTTTTCTGGTTTCATATTTGTTTATAGGGTACCCTCGATGTAGGACTAATTGATTCTGTCTGTGCTGCTGACAATCCGGATAGGTAAGTCAGAACCATTCTGATAACTCCCTTTGGATAGTACCAAACACAATGTATTAATATAGAAAAAGTGGGAATTTTGTACTACTTCTGTGGGAGCTTCATTATCTTTCCTAACATTGCTCCATATATGCAGTGCTCAGCAGTTTTGTTACTAAAGTGACCTTAAGGCAGAAGATGTCTTTTATTTGTACAAGTAATGCTTCTGAAAAGAGAAGTCTTATTTTCTATTCCTTTAGCAGCATAGTAGGCATAAAAATTCTTTTAACATTTTGCTGTTTATCTACTTGTGCAGGTAGAGTATATTTCCTGTGGGATAGTGCACTGGATGAAAATTATTTCTTAGAATAGAACCATGTGTGTGAGTGTTTTTATAACAAACATGACACTGGGGCATCAAAAATCTGGTCACAGTATCTAAGAGAGACAATGTAATCTGGGTCAAGGCTTTGACTGTAGTTACAACATTACTGGCTATGAGGAATTATTTGTATTATAACAGTTCATTCTAGTCTTCTCATTGCAAATATGTGAAACAAGTGATTTTAAGTAACTGCCTTCGATGGTTTACCAAGATCCAGATAATACAAGTAGTTGTGATTGTAACCCCAGGCTTCCTGAACACTACAACACAAAATGTACAAATCCTTCCAAATATTAAATTAGACATTTTTATTCTTAGAATCTTAAATGATGCTAAGATCCCTTAGCATTAAATGATTCCTTAGCATTAGGAAGCATCTGTAACAGCTTTACAGCTTTTCAGTGGGTGCTTCACTTAGTTCAGTTTACAGATCCCTTTCCTTCAGCTTGTTCTTAAAAGACAGAGTCTTTGGTTCACATCTCCCCCTGTTTCCTTCTCCACCACTCTTCCTTGAATAATTGGACACTTTCTCCATTGTAAATGTGAGCAAAACTCTGATCACGCCTTACCCATCTTGTGGCAATGATGAGCACAACATTAAATCTTTTTTCCTCCTCTTCTATAAAGGATATCCAAAGCCTACTGTTGCTTTTTATTATAGTTTATTATTATTATTTATTATTACATCATTAGAGCTTACCTGCATGCTTCTCATCTGTTGCTTGGATTGCTGTAAACCTCCTCCCCTTTACGTGTTCTAATTCTGCCTCCTAAGCATTTTATTAATGGGGTTTTTTTTAACCTTTTTTTCTAAATTATTCTGAATCTGTCTTTTAAATGACATGTACTGTTTTTGGAGAATGGTAACCTGTGGGCATCTCCCACCCCCTAAACATTTTGACTAATTCCATATTCTACCCTACGATTTCCTTGTTAGAGCTGTACAACCAAGGCCTACGCACTGCTTGTCCACAGAACAGCCTGGACCGAATTGCTCCTATTTGCTCTATCTGATACAGTTCTTAAAGGGTTTGAGTGATCCAGGATGAAAACACTGGTGGTAATAAAGGGTTAAAGCAACTGGTTTGTGGATGGGAAAACCTGCCACTCTAATCCAGAGAGCTACCAACCCATTTCACTTGGGCCAGTGCTTCATGCTCCAGTAAATCCTGGTGGAGGGTTGGGCGAAAACCAGGCACTCATTAAAAATAGATTGTAGTGTCTGCAAATTGAGGTGCACTGTATTCAAATAAAGGAATCTGTGTTCACATACTGCTTCATTATGGACCTCTGTAGTTGGTTTTCGTTAATGTAACTACTGGAGCAGACACTTTAAATAGATCTGACCCCAAAATACGGTTCTGATTCATATCCAGAGCTGATTACAGATTGAAGATTTTTTCTCACCATGGTTTTATTTTGAGATAGGACAAACTGCAGTTTAATACAAACTTTCCCACCATTTGGAGCCCTAGTATTCTGGTGTGAATCCAGCATTAAGTTTTCTTAAATGCCCAATTTTTTTTTTAGGTTTAGTGGTGTTGAAATAAATGCATTAGAGCTAGATGGTATCTGTCAGAATAAAAAATGCAAACAGTGGAAACTGTTTATACTTACAGCAAGCGAAGTAAACAGTACGAACTCTTGTTGTAGAGGTTTCTTCAGTCTTTTTTTTCAGTCTTTTTTTCAATCTTTTTTCAATCATTTCTTTTCGCAGACCCAATTCATTTGTGATCATCACTGCTAACCGGGTTCTTCACTGTAATGCTGACACTCCTGAAGAGATGCATCACTGGATAACCCTACTGCAGAGGTCGAAGGGGGACACCAGAGTGGAGGGACAAGAATTCATTGTGAGAGGTAAGAACTGAGTGGAGTAATATTGGAATAAGTTAGATCCATTTACCTAGAAAGATATTGTTTCCAAGTTGCGATCTGTGAAATGTGCTAGCAGAGCATGACAGTATTGAATTCTTACTTTGTATTGTGCAGTTTGCTCATAATTAAGTACATCTGAAGTTACAGTTCCATGGTACTATGCAAGAAGTCACTGTAATGATCAGAAAAGCATTTTTGTAATCGGACAAAACAATTTTTCTGGGCAAACAACAGTGCTGATAATTTGCCACACAGATTTTATATAGTACTTTAAACATTCTAGTTTTTGAGAATTTTGCTCAAAGCTGTTTAGGACGTGGGTTGAACAAAGCATATTTTTGCTGTAAAAGGCAAACAAGTAACTTGTAGCAACTTATTTTTTTCCAACTCTGCAAAGTAAAGAAAGTGCAATTCAAATCAGTGCAATTCAAATTGTCTTTGACAGGATGGCTCCACAAGGAAGTGAAAAACAACCCAAAGATGTCTTCATTAAAGCTAAAGAAGCGCTGGTTTGTTCTGACCCACAATTCTCTGGACTACTACAAGAGCTCGGAGAAGAACGCTTTGAAACTGGGGACGCTGGTCCTGAACAGCCTCTGCTCTGTCGTCCCACCCGACGAAAAAATCTTCAAAGAGACAGGTATTTGTCTGTGTGTGATGGAGTACTCTTGCCTCCTGCCCTGTTTATGCCACAAACAGCGTATAAAGGTGTTTTAAATGGAGCGCTAAGGTGGCAGTTTGAACAAATCCTAAGTCATTGAGGCATAATACAGGGACATAGTAGGCAAAAGGCAGCAGTAATAATGTATACAGTAGTAAAACTTGTTCTTAGCAACTTTCAAGCTATCTCAGCCTGGCACTTGTGGTAAGGTAGCTTGAATGCTTATGCTCACACATCAAAGGCGTGGGAAAGGCATCTGGGCAGCACACTTTCCATTTGTAACTTTGGGCAGAAGAGCTCTGAGGGCTGACACTGGCGGGGCAATGAGGATAAGAAAATGTAGAGCAAGCGTCCAGGTTGTGCTAACCTACATACTGCATCTGAGTCAGCTCTGTGGTGCGTTTCCAAAACTTGTTTTCAGTTCTGATGTGGCTCTTTGCAAATGAGAAGTGACAGCCGACTGTCCTGCGTTACCTCATTGGGGTCACGGACACTTCAAAGAGGTTTTTGATAGTGAAGGATTAATAAGATTTCCTTTAGTTGGAGCTGCTTCATAAAAAAAGGCCTCTGCAGTGATGTGGAGAGATAAGATGAACTGCAGTGCTGCTCTTCTCATAGTTGCCACTTCCTTTGCATGAAATTAATGGCTATTCTATTGAACAGGTAATGTGTGCATTATATCTGCTTATGTATGTGCCACAGCTGCTGGAAGACTCTTGCATAGAACACAAGACTATCTCATATTGACTTGTTTCATATTGTCCATGAGTGCTGCATGCTAGTGGCTCTATTCTGACATTACCCTTGGTTCTCTCCTTTACAGGTGTAGTCTGCTTTTAGGATAGTTATTACTAGAACAACTTTTTAGTTCTCTAAAAAACAAACAAACAAAAAAAACCTGCTAGCAGGCCCTGGAATACAGCAGCCAAGGTCTGATGCAACTGTACCTGTTTTTAGCTAGGAGTTGGGGTATTTTTATAGATATACTTTTAAAATAAAGATTATTTTTGAAATAATTTTTGCTGTCGTTCTAGGCTACTGGAATGTAACCGTGTACGGACGCAAACACTGCTACCGTCTCTACACAAAGCTGCTTAATGAGGCCACGCGTTGGTCGAGCGCCATCCAGAATGTGATTGACACAAAAGCACCAATCGATACACCAACCCAGCAGCTCATTCAGGATATTAAGGTAGGAACAAACTGGAGGACGGTGGGAAAGAAGGGTTAGTTAGGTACTTGAAATCAGTCTTTTTGTGTGTGTGTGTGTGTGTGTTCCTTTTGACAAGCAGAAAATGTGAGTTTTAATCACACTGTGACAAGGACTATTGTAGACTATCACATGGAGAATTGCAGAATATGAATGTAGTCATTCACCTACTAAAGGAGTTGAAGCACTCTAAGAACAAAATGGTGTAACTTGAAGGGAAAGAAGGATAACTTTTCTATCTTTCCTTGAAAGCAGTGATAAGCTTTATTGGCTCGTGTAATTTAACAGATGCCGCCATGCCAGGCAGTAGACTGCAGTGTGGAGGTTCGTGGGTCCGTGGATGTGCCTGGCTGTGTCCACAGCAAGCAGCTTGCCAGGATGTGGACTAGCCAGATCCCCCAGCAAAAGCAGGGGAGAAGGAGTAAAATCAGCTGCTAAGCTTTCTCCATACTGGCTCCTCCCTCTTCCCCATGGAAAAGACGTTATCAAATCCTACATTTCAAGGACATGAAACACGTTCTTTAGCACAATAGAAAATATAAGGAAGTTTGGAAGAGGCAAGAGACATTTCTCACATAGATATGTGAGAGTCAGACTTTGACTAGGAACAGTGTTGAGCCATCGGTGGCAGAATGGGCACAGCAAGTTTGCAGCAGCTGCTTTTCTAGACTGTTTTGTTGCGGTGATTCTGGAAAAGCTGGATAGTAATGCTAGAGAAACATTTTTAAAGAAAACTTGAAGACAGATGTCTTGATATAATTCCAGTTATGAAAGATTGGAATCAAAACAATTGCAGAACAAAAACACATTTCAGAAAGTTTTATGGAAATGCATTTTCGTCCCCTGCAGCTCTGTTGTGTTTTTGTTCTACACAGATAAGGCAAGCTTTGCAAGGCCTGAGGTCAGCAGCCCCTGAGCATTCAGAGTGTGCAGAGTGCCAAGGACGCCACAGTGCCCACAGCTGGATTTAGCACCAGATAGTGTTGTTAACACCAATGACTCATTTTTCTACAGCCAACTTACAGACACTAGGTGTTGTATTACTGCTAGGGCTGAACTCCAAGTTAAGCTTTTTTCTTTTCTGAACAGGAAAACTGCCTAAATGCCGAAGTGGTTGAACAGATTTACAAGAGAAACCCTATTCTCCGTTACACTCATCATCCATTGCACTCGCCATTGCTGCCATTGCCCTATGGGGACATCAATCTAAATTGTAAGTTTGTAAGTTATTGAAAAAAACAGAGGCTGCTCTTCCTTCTCTGTGGTTGATAAGGAAAGGAAGGTTGCTATTGCTGCTGTGGTACAATTTGGTTACCCTCACTCACAGCGTAGCTAAGCAGACCAAATTTGAGAAACCTAAAATAAGGAACGTAACCCATTTCATTTAGTCTCCTTGAACAATGTTTATCTATTTAAGAAAGATTTAAATATACACAAATTGAAAAAGTAACAATGTGTTACTCTTGAGACAGGTATAATAGTGATTAAACCAAGGATGTTAAAAACACTAAGCTACAAGTGTGTTTTAAATGGTTCAGAGCTGGTTGTGGATATGGTGTCCTTAAATTAACATGCTTATATTGTTTTGAAACTGCTTACTAAACAAGGGATGATTCAGATCAGAAAGCCCATCTTTGGGAGAACAGTGGGGAGTCATGGGTGATTAAAGGCTCTAAGATGCTTCATGAAACATTTCCCATCTGTATCACAATGATACAGTGCTGCTAACAGGACAAGGGAAAGGAAAATGCAAAGAAGAAACCTTTTCCTTATCTTCCTCATGCTCCTCCTGTGCAGTGGCAAGGCATGGTATTAATATTCTCTTTACTTGAGCTGCTTGTCCCATGCACAAGTGCAGCAAAGATTCGATTTCATTAAATTGCAAACAAATCTTAATAGCTAAATAACTCATAAAACAAGTTTGTCTCATAAATATAAAATGGAAAAGATCCATCTGCTATCCTGCATAAGAAGGGTCACAGAATTTCCATACGCAATCTCTACATAAATTTTGAGTTAGTGCTTTCTCAGTGTAAACACTCTTTTTTCTTTTTTCTTCTGTAGTGCTGAAAGACAAGGGCTACACAACTCTGCAGGATGAAGCCATCAAGATATTCAACTCATTACAGCAACTAGAGTCTATGTCTGACCCCATCCCTATAATTCAAGGCATCCTCCAAACCGGGCATGATTTGCGACCTCTTCGAGATGAACTCTACTGCCAGCTCATCAAGCAGACCAACAAAGTACCCAACCCTGGGAGCGTGGGGAACCTCTATAGTTGGCAGATACTCACCTGCATGAGCTGCACCTTCCTGCCCAGCCGCAGCATCCTCAGATACCTCAAGTTCCATCTCAAAAGGTGAGAAACTTTGAACTGCTGGAGCAAGACGAGAAGTTCCTTCACTCATTATTTCCTTCTTCCCCCTTCATTTAAGAGTGTTTAGACATCTTGAGAGATGTTCATGAAAGTTGAATGAAAATGCACTCAACTTAGTGAATCAGAGCCATAATTTGGTTAGGCCAAACTGTGAATCTTAAAAAAAAAAAAAAAAGTTCCTCAATTTTTGACAATTGAGCATCAACTAGACTGTGGAGTTCCTCTTGCTGTAGTGCATCAGAAGGATGCAGAGTGTTTATCAGTAGAAAAAAATAGCCCATTAAAACAAACAAGTCTTGTCTGTATGTACAGTAATACACAGAGTTGGTAAATCACCTTACTGAATTATTTGTAAAATGCTAGTACTGAAGCTATACCTTTAAACCAAAATAAATTTAGTGTAAAACATCAATTACTTAGCATCCAAGTGTGAAAAATTAAAACAATCTAACATTGATTCACTTTCTCACTTTAACTCAATCCATAGAATAGCTCCCAATTAGAAAAACTGCAGTAATTAGAGTTCATTAAAGCTGTTACTGAGTACTCCTAAGAGTAACTGCTGAACAGTACAGTCTAGAGAGGATCTGTAAGAAAACCAGGAAAAGAAATCAAGCAACTCAAGTGACACTACTGCAAAAGTGGTTATTCAAATATCTGTTTTATCGTTTAGTTTCTGTATTACCTCAATGCGGTTTTGGCTTCATTCAGTGATTATTGACAAAAAAGGAGAGCTGATTACAGGAGCATTATTCTGGCTGTCTTGCTGACAAATCTGAATCATAACAAGGCTCCTGCAGTTAATATAGGTTCCTATAAGCTTTTGCTTCCCATTAAGCTTGTAGAACAAAATGAATGTTTTATGTTAGTTATCTCACTATAAGGGATCTTTAGGACAATTTCCTTGACAATGCAGATTAATCTGTGATGTGCCGATTAAATAGCATACTATTTAAAAGGATACAGAAATACCTTATCAATGATACAGAAATACTATTATCAAATGAGTAACTTTTCTATTTCACACACTGACAATTTAGAGTAATAATATTTGTCTCGCAGGGTTCGTGACCAGTTTCCAGGAACTGAAATGGAGAAATACGCACTTTTTACTCACGAGTCCCTCAAAAAAACCAAATGCAGAGAGTTTGTGCCATCCCGCGATGAAATAGAAGCTCTGATCAGCAGGCAGGAGATGACGTCCACAGTTTATTGTCATGGTGGTGGCTCCTGTAAGATTACCATCAACTCGCACACTACGGCCGGAGAGGTAAGAGGTGGGGACAAAACAGCTCTGGCACAAAATCAGTCGGCCTTTCTCCACAATGATGGATACAGGTAGTGGTGGTGTGGGATGGGACTCTGGAAACACTGAGGGTTTCTGACTGCCAGCTGAGGTCCCGTCGAGACGTCACCACCTCTCAGTGGAGGGGGAGTTTGCGGATCCTCTCCTCCCCAGTTATATCGAGTAATCCCTGCTGTGGAAACTGCCTTTGCACAGCACAGGATTTACCCAGTGTAAGTCCTCTCTTACAGGGAAAAATACTGGAAAGACCTAGCAATAGTGGCAGCGCTGACATAGCTTCAGTACCTGTGCCTGTGTGAGAGCCGAGCTGCTTCCTCAAGCTGCAGCTGGTGAAATACAGGGGTTGTATTTGGCAGAGTAGTCGCACACATGCACACACACACACATACATATATATATATATACACACATATATATATATATTCTTGAAGAATCATTAGTATTTAGGATAAAAAAATTAAACTGTGTTTGAGAACAATGACTACAGCTGAAAAGAACATTTTAACAGCCTTTTTCTCCTAATGTAAAATCCAGTTTTTAATTTTTTTCCCAAGTATGTGCCTTAGCTCTGTGATACTACCTCTTCCTTCTGCTGTGAGTTTGCAGATGTACTGTTTCTCTTTAGGTGGTTGAAAAGTTAATTCGTGGCTTGGCCATGGAGGATAGCAGAAATATGTTTGCTTTGTTTGAATACAATGGAACTACTAATAAAGCAATTGAAAGCAGAACCATTGTGGCTGACGTCTTGGCAAAGTTTGAAAAGTGAGTGTGCCTCTTTTACTCTGATGCATTTAGTAGCAACTAAGTACATTTCCAGTGTCGATAATGCTGAATTTTCTCTTCCTATGCCTTTTTTCTTTGTTGAATGACAACCCATGGGCATTTTTTAGGGGAGGAAAGAAAAACATTTTTCTTTTCTTAAAGGAATTAATGAGTTGTCTATTCACTTAGATTTGATATTCCTCAGGCTCTATACTGGCAAGGTCATATTTCTTATCACAATTTCCACATTTTGTTTACTAGTCCTTCAGTGTTTTCCACCGTGGCTGCGCCACTGACGGGAGAACTGGACTCCTGGCAGTCATTGCGTTTCTGACCACCTACTGCATAACTTCATATGGGCTTCACATGGGAGCTGCCACAGAACATTCCTCTAACCTCTGTTGGTGGAATTGAAACCATCCATAGTGCTGCAGCAAGAAAATGCAGTACAAGCCTAAATACCTGGTTGTCATCACTATGTTATGCACATGGCAAGCAGCCTCCTTAGTCCAAATAACGGGAAAACAACATCTAAAATGCTGTGCAGTTAAATATTTTAACCGAAACAAATGTTGTTTTTTAAACCTGACACCTGACCGACTGAGCCACAAAAAAAAAAAAAAATTACTAAATATTACTAGAGAATTTGATTAAGAAACACTTGAATGAGAAACTGAGTCACCACTTCTAATTCCTGGGTTTTGCTATAGACTGTTTGAAAGAAAGAAAAAGTTCAAATCACATCAGTAAAGTATGCTAATGAAAGCAGGTAACTCCTGTCATCAATATTAGATTTATACAGGGTGTTACAAAGGAAAAAATCAGGCAGTGTTGTGCTTACATTCTTCAGGTGTTAATTCAGAAAGGCCTTTGATTACAGAGATCTGATACCTCTTTCTCTTGATGAACATGTAGGCTTGCTGCTTCTGCTGAAGCTGGGGAGATGCACTGGAAGTTTTATTTCAAGCTCTACTGCTTCCTGGACACGGAAAATGTCCCAAAAGACAGTGTGGAATTTGCCTTTATGTTTGAGCAGGTAAAAAGAGATTTTATTGCAAAGAGTTCTTAAGAAGAGGGAAAAAAGGCAAGAGATTTAGGCAACCTGGGAAGACTTTGGGTTACGTTTTTAACTAAAGATACTGCTCAGGCAGCAAATGCAAAGAAAGCAGTTTAATGGTCAAATAGCTAAAGATAGATAAATAAATAAATGTCAATAATCAAGATAAGTGAAGTGAACGTGATTTGCATAGTGTTCTGACCCGTCTGCTTGTGCTTTACAATACTTTCGTCACCTATGAATCTCTGTATCTTACTGTGGTGAGAGAAGGCAGCTAACTGCATTTAAGCTGGGTCTTTTATATCTGGAACGAGAGCAAACAGTTAACACCTGCTTCTAGTTTTGCTCTTATGAATCTGTTTGCTTACAAAAGTACAAGGAATGAAGTAAAAATATGTAATTGCCAAGCAAACAGGGCCCATACTGGCAACTGCACAGAACTAATCAGACAGCACCTTTTCTGTTTTCTATTCCATGCTGACTGGTGGTTAGCCAAATGTTTTGCATCGTGCCAAGACCGATAGGATTTCAGTTAGACAACATGGCACATTCAGTCATGCAGATTAATATCCCAGCACTATCTTAAGTTGGTAATTAATTACATTCTAACATCTTTTTTTTTAATTGCCTTTTGTTGCTGTCAGTCATTGATTCTTTTTCAGCAGATAATTTCATAGCTCCCTTGCGTCTTCAGTTTTAGTTCTCTCTCATTATTTTAAAACCTGATTCATAAGATGTTAATTAAAGATCTTTTAGTTCCTCTTACTTATTAAGATCCTATCCTTCCATTTCTATAATACAGACTTTCTTCTGCATGTCTGCAACTCCAGTTAAACTGGCTTTCGTATCGGGGGACAGATTGTATCTCCATCTTAACCATATGCCTAGATGAACTCGCTCTTACTTACATGCAAATTATCACTATGCTTTTACTAAATGGCCTGCAGCTCCTGCATCTCCAGACATGAGACATGTTTGTTTCCAGTATTAGTTTCATATGAAAAAAAAAATCCAGATATTACCCTTTTCCAAAGGTTTGAATGAGTGTACAAAGAGGGAGCTAGGAATTGAAGGAGTTGTCTTATTTCAGAATCAGATCCCTGGTGTTCCAGACAACTTTGCCATATAAATATTTTCTTATTTTATATAGATCCTTTTTAAGATTTGTTGCTTTCCCTCTATGGGATTTATTAGTAGTCTGTCCTAGGGCTTTGCTCCTTTGGCCAGCAACTTTTTTATTGTCACTGCCTGATTATTAATACCAATAATAACTAAGTCTATATATCTATTTTTGCCTTATGTTCTTTAACATAGATGTTAAACTCCACTCCTTTAGCCCCTCTCATTGAATGTTTTAAGTCCTGATTTTATCCCCTTTACACTTTCTTTTCCTTCTTAGTAACATACTTGGTTTTTACATATGCCAGTTCTGTAGGACCTGTACTAGTAGCAGGAATTCACCTTTAGCAAGTTCCTCACGTGCTTTGCAGCTCTTGTGAAAAATCTTGGTTTACTGACTCTAACAAATTTATTGTACTCACTGTATTTAGTGGATCATTTATGATGAGTTTACATGATTTACGTGACAGTGAATCTACTTCCTATGTCTATTTTTGCCCTTTCAAAGATTGAGTCTGTACATACCAAGCTACCTTTCTCCCCTCTGTAGGCTCACGAGGCAGTGATTAGAGGGCACTATCCTGCTCCAGAAGAAACACTGCAGGTCCTTGCAGCTTTGCGTCTTCAGTATCTTCAGGGAGACTACAGCCTGCATACCACCATACCAGAAATGGAGGAAGTCTACCCCTTGCAAAAGCTGAAGTCTCGGATTACTCAGTCCACCAAAACCTTCACTGCAGCAGAGAAGGCCGAGAAGAAACGCGCCAGCTTCCTCGAAGGGACGCTGCGGCGGAGCTTCCGCAGCGGCTCTATCAGCAAGCAGAAGGTCGAGGAGGATCAGATGTTAGACATGTGGGTCAAAGAGGAAGTCTCAGCTTCCAGGACTAGTATTATTGACAAGTGGAAAAAGCTGCAGAGGATGAACCAGGAGCAGGCCATGGCCAAGTATATGGCTTTGATTAAGGAATGGCCTGGCTACGGATCAACGTTGTTTGATGTAGAGGTAAGACTTCTTCAACGCCCACAATATAGCTTACACTGCTGTAGTTGGTGGTGCCATTGGAGTAGTTTTCTAACCCAGATCACAATGCTCAGAGAGCTGACGTAATTAAATGTTACCTTCTAAATCATACTCCAGGTAGCATTCGCTGTAGTCATGTAATCCCATAAAATTCAGAGGAGCTGAATGCTGGCCTTGTAAGTTGGCTACAAGTTGAGGAGATGCATATAAGCTGCACTCAAAGATGGGCAGTCAACATGCACTCTATTCCTTTTTTAATGCATTCAGAAAAGGACTTGAGCAGTAAGTGTTGTGCAACCCGCCCCATCCTGCGTGCTGTTAATTTACGTTCTTCCCCCTAGTGCAAAGAAGGGGGCTTTCCACAAGAGCTGTGGCTTGGAGTCAGCGCTGACGCCGTCTCCGTCTATAAGCGAGGGGAAGGAAGACCTCTCGAAGTGTTTCAGTACGAGCACATCTTGTCCTTTGGGGCACCGCTCGCCAACACCTACAAGATTGTCGTGGATGAGAGAGAACTGCTTTTTGAGACGAGTGAGGTAAGAGGGAATTTTGTTAACAGTGATGTCATCCCGTGCTGATGGCAAGGCTATTTCTTAATTCAAGTAACAGCTGCAAATGCTACAAATCTATTCCAGACCCTTATAAAGGTAAAGTGAAGAGTATACGATGGGTAGAGGTTTTGAGTAGCTACATTTGCTTTAACATTAAAGGCTTGTGTTGAAAGGTCACCAGTTTTACGCTGTTGTGTAAAGAAAACAGTCTTGAAACTAGTCTTAAAACTGCTGTTACCTTACTGAGGGCTTTGAGCTCTTGTCCTCTGCTTGCAGGTGGTCGACATTGCCAAGCTGATGAAAGCCTACATCAGCATGATCGTGAAAAAGCGCTACAGCACCTCCCGCTCCGTGAGCAGCCACGGCAGTCAGGGCAGCTGCAGGTGAAGGCAGGGCCAGCCCCACCACGCTTGCCACAGGACTTAGCACTGCTTGGCCTCCAGCTCTCCTGAGGAAACCCGTCCCCTTCGTTAACAACTGAACCGAGAACCTGACTTGCTACAGAAAACACCTTCAAACCTTGTTTTTAGAAGAGCACAGGCTGAGGGCTTGGGAAGGAAATCGGCTGGAATAGTCACATACTAGAACTGTTGACTTGCTCAAAAATTCCAAAGCGTTGTTATCTTCAGTTTATGCAACAGATGCCTTAAGACTTGACCCACTGCAATACAAGCAGTAAAAAGTGCCTTACAACACTAAAACCAACCTGTATTAACCTAAAGTTGCTGATAAAAATCAAGATGTTTTTCCGATCACAACACTGCGAGCAAAGTTCATCCATTCTGCACTAACCTACTGGCCTGCATACTTCTGGGAATGGGGGAGGGAACAAGAGGGAGGTTTATTTTTGGGGAGCTGCTGGCAGCCTTCCTTACAGATGCCAACATTTTATTTCCCCTTGCTTCCACGGACACGCACGCTGCACGTGCGTATTTGAGCTGACAGGAAAATCTGAGTAATTTTATTCTGTATTTCACAAGTCTCTTGAAGCAAAGGGAATAAGTATGTGCAATGGTGTAAACAGTCTTTCTGTACATTTTAATAGTTCAGAGGTATAGTTGTTACAATTGTATGGTTACTTTATAGGCAATTTTATTAACAAGTAAATTCCGACATTTTCATACACTGATTTACTATTGCAAATATGTATTACCATATATGTAGCAGAAGTCTGCATTCTGTACCTGCTGTATTATTAAAAAAAAAAAAAATGTAGCTGAGAATATTTATAGACTGCCCTACTATGGAAATACAGATAACAATATCCCATGTCAGCTTAAGTTTTTAATATTAAACTTTTCTTTTAAAAAGACACTATTCTTGTAGACTTCTAGCTGGACTTGCCAACCCGAACTACCTGGAAAGGTCAGAGCCCTTCACAGCTTGCTAGTGGATACTCAGTTATGAGGCAGACTGCTTTATTGCAGAGTTCTCCTTTACCTGGTTGCCTAATGAAGGTTCCTGACATCTGTAAATAACTTGGGGGATATCAGCTAGTCAGAGGCTGATTTGGGACTTTGGTTTTTGTACAGAAATACTGTAAGATAAAGCAGACCCAAGGTATCTTTTTGTCTACAGGAAAAAAAAAATACAAAAAAACCCTTACTGTATTAAAAAGACTAAGCCTTTAAGGACTTGTGCCTACTTACTCAAAGTACAGCAATAAAGAAAATACATGTAATATGGCTTGTTTCCTGTTTATACCGACTTGCACTTCCAGCATAGAGCTAATACCTTTTGACTTTTCAGGAGCCAAGGCAGGAACATAGCGTGAACTGTATCTGCTTTTGCTTGGTGGGTTCATTTGCTTTATGTATCATAGAGCGATTGAGGTTGGAAGGGACCTCTGGAAATCATCTAGTCCAACCCTCCTGCTCCAGCAGGGACACCCAGAGCATGGGGCACATGGTCGCAGCCAGGTGGGTTGGAAAATCTCTAAAGAAGGAGCCTCCACAGCCTCCCTGGGAAGCCTGTGCCAGGGCTCTGTCAGCCTCACAGGAAGGAGGTTCATGTCCAGACAGAGCTGCTCGTGCTGCAGTTTGTGCCCGTTGCCTTTTGTCCCGTAGCTGGTCACCACTGAAGAGAGTCCAGCCCCAGCCTCTTGACACCCTCCCTTAAGGCATTTATACACATGGATAAGATCCTCTCAGCTTCTCTTCTTTAGGCTGATCAGCCTTTCCTCATAGGAGAGATTCTCCAGGCCCCTAGTCATCTCTGTAGCCTTACATGAGGTCCCTCCGGTAGCTCCGTTTTCTTCTTGTCCAGGGGATCCCGGATCTGGACACAGATGTGACCTCACCTGAGCTGAGACATGATGACATGTCTCCCTTGACATGATGACAACACTCTTCCTAATGCACCCCAGGAGACCTTTGTAGCCACGGAGGCACATTGCTGGCTCACGGTCAACTTGACATCCACCAGGATGCTCATGTCCTTCCCTGCAGAGCTGCTCTCCAGAAGGTCAAGCTCCGCCTGTCCTGGCACATGGGCTTATTCCTCCCTAGGCTCAGGTCCCTGAACTTGCCTTTGTTGAACTTCACAAGGCTTTTTTCGGAGCAGGTATCCAGCCTCTCCGGGTCCCCTGAGGGGCAGCACAGCCCTGCGAGTATCAGCTGCTCCTCCCAGTTCTGACTGGTCGCACTGGGCTGAGGCTGCACTCTGTGCCCTCATGCAGGTCACTGATGAGGAAGTAGAACCAGACTGGACCTGGCACTGACCACCAGGCGTACCGCTAGCTACAGGCCTCCCAACTGGACTGCACCACCGATCCCCACCCTCTGAGCTCTGTCATTCGGCCAGTTCTCATCCCACCCCAGTGTCCACTCATCCATCCCACACATCCTGAGCTTCCCCATGATGATGTTATGGAAGACAGAAAGTGTTGAAAGCCTTGCTGAGGTCAAGGTAGACAATATCCACTGATGTCCCCTCACCGACCCATCCACTCATTCCATCATAGAAGGCTCTCAGATTCATTAGGCACGATTTTCCCTTGGTGAATCCATGCTGATGCTGTAGTAATGGGTAAGTTTCCATCTGCAACTGGAATGCTCTGCTTGTGTTATGTGACAGTAACGCCAAGCCAATGGACGGGAAGAACTGCGGAGTTCCCACAAGCAACTTGTAAGCAAAGCTTCTGCTATTTGTGCAGACCTGAGTTAGTACTGATTGCCTCTGCCAGCTATCTACAGCATATGCTGCCCTCCTAAGTGCATGTAGTCTTCATGGGCTACACCACTTAGAATGAATAATGCTCCTGGCAAATGCTCGGATTCATTCATACTGTGAAACTGCCCCTCAGTCCCTAGGGCTCTCTAAGAATGTTGTTAGTAATTTTTTTCTGTATTTCATGTTTTTCCATCCTCTCCGAAGGTGAACTTCTTCAAGGAAAGAAAAGGCACGGAATTACTTTGTAACTCCAATATATATTATATATACATACAGTAGCTGTGAGCATAACAATTTAGATTTTTTTCTATATACAAGTTGCTTAGAAAGAGCTTGATTGTTTTTAGCACGGCATCCTTGGAATGACACTCTGCACCCATTCACATCAATGCAGCAAAGGTGAGTTCTATCAAGTGCTGTTCATAAACATGTCCCGGCCACAAAGTCATCATCCATTTGTCCAAAAACAGGAACATTGGGTGACCGTCTACTTCAAGGTCACAGCCTCCAAAGTTTGAGGCCAAGTCTCCAGCCCCCTTTCTCTCATCTCATAATTAACCTGTGAGTGCCATTAGCAGCACAGAACAGCCTGCATCTATATCCAAGAGTTTCTCTTCCTTCATGCCTGTTCTGCCAACGTGCATCACCTCATTTCAATTGCTGCTGTTAAGGTAAGCAAAAGTTTTCCTAATTGCTGATACTCTCAAGGAAGAATGCACCACGTGCCAAAATTAGTATTTTCTAACATGCAAACCTGCATTTAGACACGAGCGCAATGTCCCCAAAATGATGAAGTATTTCAACAGCTTTGGCAGAGTGGGTGTCCGCGTGCAGCCCTGCGCGCGCTGTTCCCGCTCTGCCTCCCCTCTCGTGAGGGGCTGTTCTCGCCCTGCCAGCGCCGCTGCAGCCAGCTCCGTGAGCGGCACCCAGCACCCCGGCGGCGCTGGGGCTCAGCGCGGCGGCCACAACGCGGCGCTCGCCCTCTCCGCTCTGACGGCCCCCGCAGCTCCCGTGCAGCCAAACCCACCAGGAACAACTGTCCTGACGGCACCTGGGCACATATAACTGGGGACCCCTCCAGGCAGACGTGCTCTGTGGGCAGAAACTTCTCCACCGAGGCTGGCGGTGGGCCCAGGGAGGCTGCAGAACAACGCGGCAGCTGCAGGGGAAATACCGTTGTGCAGCATCTTATCCCAGTCCCTTACAAGCTGGCCATGCCCCAGCTCCGTTCCTGTCCTCGGGCTGCAGTCCAGCACACGCGTTCCCTGCGCCTCATGCTGTAAGTACATTCATTTATAGGGCTGCCAGAATTCCCAATACACTGGATTATTCAAGTTATGCACAGGAAATTGCCTCACCCATGAGGTGTTGCATCAGGCCCTGGGCTTCAAGCCCCACATAGAGTTATAACAGGTACACACAGGTTTAGCCCAGCACAGCCCCCTTCCAGAAATGCTCCAGAAGAGCAAATCCTGCGCGCTGCCATCCAGGCAGAATAAGGACAACTTTAGACACAGATGGATCCTAGTAATGTAAATTCCAGACCTGGATCTTTAGCTACAGCTGTGCAGCTGGCACAACAATACTTGGCCACACATGTGAGACTACAGCAGGCAGATCATAACTGCACAGTGTCCTGAACACCTTACCGTGGCTTGTACAACAGTGCTAATACTCTTATCGACCGCAAGTCCTTCACCTCCGTCTCATAATCTCACTAGTCCTATTCACAGTGACATCCCTTTCATTCTCCATGGGAATTCTAGACCGATGACACAAGGGGGTAAACAGACAAATAAAATAAAGCCTCATCAACTGATCAGACTTAAGTTCACAGCAAAAATTCTTAAGATGATTTCCCAAGTATATGACTTTCCAGTCTGCATTGTTACATTTCATTTCTCTTACTGCAGTATATAAAAATATCCAATTTTATAATTATCCTACTTAATTTGACGTTGTTCATATGAAAACACTTGTGTTATAGTCAGGTCACTAATGAAAACATCCAAAAAGGATGTTTAATACAATTAATTTTAATAATTTGTATTAGGATGCCTAAAAATTCCCCCTTTACCAACTCCTCGGCCATTTTGTTTTGGTAAGAACTACCATCTTCTGTATCTTAAACCAGCAATTCCTGACCTGTTCAGATCCCATTCCCTGTTTAACCTGGGCTTTGGGAGGACATTGCCCTAACTCTTTTTCTTCGCATGCTCCCAGGGAATATTTCCCCACCTTTGCCACTACAAAGCTTAGCCACTTTCATCCGAGTACACTGCCCCAATCTGGGTTTCTCTTGATAGACCTGATCCACCATATACTCTTTATCTAAAGACATAACCACCACCAATCTAATGCATACAATTACTTTTGCATCCCCACTGTCTAAGACATTTATTTGACCACAGTACTAATGCACTGGCTTAGTTCACTCTCCCTACAAATAAAAGGTATGAATTTGATGATCGCCAATGATTTTGATTGTTTTTGCTAACTACCATTTCCACAAAAACAACAACAATAAAAAATGTATCTGATTCATAAATTCTAAATAATTTCTGGGTTTAGAAAGGCGCCCAACTGCTTGGCTTACTCTAAGGCAAAGCGCACCCAAGAGTGGAGTTAAACCAATAAAGTCACAGATTCTCTACCACACATATCCAAACAGGTAATGTTATATAAGAGATTACAGTAATGAGGTCTAGAATTAGATCCACTAAAATCTACTAATCTTGCTAATCATTCACACGACATGACTAAACAGCCAAGAGTAGCAGCACATCACATTTTTGGTTTTGAAAAACACCTATAAATTTTCACATAAATACCACATAAAATATCACATCACCATTACACAATTTTTGGGATAAAAACACATGCTGTGAGTGGTCTCTTAAGATGGCTCAGCCATGGCTGTTCAGCCTGTCAGCATATATTTTCTTCTGCAAATTCCTTTGTCTCAGGTCCTAGGAAACTGCATTGGAGATACCTTGATTTCTTGTTTAAAGTGAATCTGTCTTTATTATCCAAGCAACCAAAACGTAGCTGAAAATGCAGGAAGGCATTTTGTCATCTAGCTCAATTCTATACTACCTAGATTCAGAGAACAACAATAATTTGAGGAAAAAAAAAAACCCACATTAACCACACAAAAAGAAATGCCCAATGAAGTTGGGTTTTACTGCTACAGCTTTAAGCTCACAGGCATCAAAAAGAAGCAGAACTTAACAGATAGAAAACACAGCTACTAACATTTCTGGATAAGAAACAATATCAACATCCCTGCAATTTCAACAGGGAGCCTACAGCTGCTGCAAACTATTCGATTTTCTGTGATATGGTTTTGAATAGTTCACAACTGAAATATTTCTAGTTATCACATTTAGTAACAGCCGTTAATAGAGAGAAATTAAAGGGTCATTAGCCGTACAGATGAAAATTAGTCCCCTGAAGATATGATATGGCAGCACAAGAGTTCTGTATAATATCATTAATTGATCTTCATTCCGTAATTGAATATCTCTGTACAGACAGGGAACTAAACCAAGAGGAAGGCACAGGTAGAGGTGGTTTAAAAATACCAAATGCAATCACAGAGCAGCAATGTATTTCTGCTCAGTTACCTTGAATACAGAAACCTGAAAAAGAAGATCTGCACATCCTGGCTCTTTTCAGATCTCTCAGATGAGCAGAAATTTTGAAAGAACAATTAGAAACCACAAACATGCAGATCTGGAATCTACCTAATTAACTGTAACACAGTGCCCTAAGGAATTTAGGGATCTCAAGCAAGAGAATCCTAATTCTGTGGGTTTCAGGTCTCTTTTTAGTGCAACTGTGCTAGAAAAAGGACACGTTGCTTTCTTGATTCACTGATGAGAGATTTTCTTTAGGCTACAGGGATTTAGTTGCCCAGCAGACAATGCCTTGGTGTAACATAAGAGCATTTTGAAAAGTCAAAATTGGGAAACTTAAGATTTTGCCAATTATGCTGTGCATGCTCAATTATATTTCCCTAAATATACTTCTTTGTAGTCATGCCACTGAAAGTACCAAGTTTTAATCTACTGTTTTTTGGTTTGTTTTTTAAATCAGCTAATATTGTCTACCACAATCCAGCATAATTAGGTATATGCTTAGCAGTGTCATTAGCTCAGGCAACTAAATATTTAATGTTAAGTTCTCTTGCAAGCCTTTGCAAGCATAGGCCTTTCTTTTTAGATTTGCTTTATAAATCAGCCACATTTTTGATTCCTAAATTACAAGTTTTCCTGGTTTTCATTATTTCTTTTGGGAAAGTACCTGGGAAATCTGTTTGAGATTGCACCCTGCTTATGTTTGCCACTGTACAAAATCACATTATGAGGTCATGCCAATCTGCAAGGATGGCAGTCACATGGACAAGACCAGAGTAGGTCAGGAAGAGGTGAAGCAACCTCCCCATTTCGCCCAGCAGGGCAGTGGGAGGGCTGAAGCTGAATCCAGGTCCCTTCCTTCTCCAACAGGGACCGTTTTCCAGGGGAGCACAACCTCAAAAAGCCAGCAGAGGCACTGCAAGCCTTTCAAGTGGCATGATCTTACCGATGGCAGTGTGTTAGCTGTTTTTTAAATGAAGATCTTCCATAAATTGCCCTGTGTTTTCAGGGAAACGCAGCACTCACACTGACATACTGGACTGAGTTCAGAAGGCCCTCTGGAAGGCCAAGTGGCTGCAGTACGTGATGTACAAGGAGAGCTTGAGAAAGCTGGGATCACAGAGGCTGTGGAGTCTCCTTCTCTGGGGATCTTCCAAACCCACCTGGATGCCACCCTGTGCCCTCTGCTCTGAGTGTCCCTGCCAGAACAGGGGGGTTGGACTAAATGATCTCTAGAGGTCCCTTCTAACGTCAACCATTCTGGGATTCTGGAATTCTGGGTTACTTGCTCTGGACGAGAAAAGGTGAAGGAGGTTTTAAACGCCAAGTATCTACTGTACAACTGTACAGAGCCAGACTCTTCTTGGAGGTGCCCAGCAAGCAAATGTGAAGGAATAGGCACAAATTGCAGCATAAGATAGTTGGACTAACTAGGAAAAAATTCTTCACAAGCCCCAAGTATGCTGTGGAGTGTCCAACATCCAAGACATTCAGAACTTGGCTGGAAGTGACACTGAGCGACCTGATGCAACTGCAAAGGTGTTTTGGGTATGTGCATGGTGGGGGAAAGTTCGGATCAAATGTCTTCCAGATGTTCTTTCCAAAGTACCTTTTTCAATAAGGAAATGAAGCACTTAACAGGCAACAGACCTGTATAGCTCATTGACAAAGGATGACAACGATAGTGCATGTCCAAGAGCATTCCTATAGTCTGCCCAAGTAAAAGATTGACTATAAGAATGCTTGCAAGAGAAATTCAGCAGGGAATTGCTAAACAGGCAAATCGTATTGGGCTCAGGAAATTGCCAGAACAGAATAGCTGCAGGCTGGGAGGGCAGGGAGGAAGCAAGAGAAGCATCATATAAAAAAAATATGTGCTCTCTTCTTCTATAGGCACTCTAGCTTCATGCTTTGGCTTTGGTGCCAAAGGTTGAACAGATGAAAACCACACCTGACAGATTTTGTATAAATGGCAAAGACCAGCACAGTAACACAGAAGCAATGTGTAAAGAAAATCAGAACCTATTTGCAAATCCAAACAACACAGACATTCCCAGAGGCAAACAAGAAGGTTAATATCCCATTTGTTATCAGACTGCACATTTAATATTCTTTCTTAGATCTTTATTAAGACAGTCTTGTGTTTTCCCCCCCTCAAAATATTTCAAGACTGCACCAAAACACTTCAAGACCAGACATGTGAGGCTGTCTTCATCTGTAGCCGTCCACACGACGGCACAACGCGCAAGAGAGTTCGGGCTGAAGACCCCTGGCGACCTCAGCTGCCGCTGGCACGTCAGCCCCAACGGTCGCAACGGCCGCTACCGGCCCCGCCCCAACGGCAGCACCTGCGCGGCGCACGCGCGGCCCGCACCGCTCCGCTCCGTTCCGCTGCGCTGCGCTGCGCTCGGCGCCGCTGCGAGGCGAGGCGAGGCGAGGCGAGGCGGGCCGGGCCGGGTCGGGCCAG
>JAVCKT010001679.1:0-31535 GCA_032273925.1 Rhynchotus rufescens
CCTGGACATCAGTACTCAGAGGAGTAACATCCCACAGTTTCCAATCCCATGGGAGGAACAAACCGAGGGGCTGAGTATCCTGGTCTGGTCAGTATTTAATAAATCACAGAGAATTTGATTATTAAATTTGCATGAGAGTCAGAACTGGGGAGGACTTCAAGTGTGTTAAAGCTGAGAACTACAGTTAAGAATGATCTTGAATCTGAGAAATTGCCTAAAAATAGGAGGGACATCTCAGCAGGGACAAGCTGAGGGTCCTAATCTTAGCAGGACTAATCAACTGTGTAAATGCAGGATGGGAACAGCTGGCAGTGTGGAGGGACTCCCGAGAGGAGCTCGGGATGGCAGTGCCAGGCTGCTCGGAAAAGTCAAGTGCTAAGGGCTGTATGGACAGGAGCGAAGCCTGCAGACTGCATGGAGTGGCCCTCCTTTTTTCCCTCAGGATTGAGCTTTAGCTGGAGATCTGTATCCTGCTTTGGAATCCTTCAGATTCCAGTGAAGTTACAGATCGATTAATTGGAGGGATATCGGGGAGGGGGAAAAAAGAAAATAGGCAGATTTCTGGGGAGGCAGCAAGCAAGTGAATTTGTGTTGTTCAGTTTAAGGAGAAACCAGAGCAAGATATTTATCTTGAAGGAAAGGGAAGAAATGGTTGAAAGCATTGGGATTGTTTTCCTTGTCCATGATGGAAAGAATAAGACACAATAGATTTAAACTGTAGTTAGCAATTTTAGTTAGCAATTTTTAGGTTAAACATTAGGGAAAGCTGCATAATAATAGGGTAAGAAATGGCAACCCGTTTGCTTGAAGAGTAGAAAGTACCTTCCTGAGTGACATTATCTGTAGCTGGCTGATGGGAGAAGTACCTAGCTTGTCTTTTGAAGTCCCTTCTCTCTACAGAGAAGGATTCCAAACCGCTTTAGAGGATTCTTCAAGCTTGTTTGTGAGGAAGCTTAGGGAATAAAGTCTATTAATTTGACTAACAAATTAATTATAGTCTTCCCAGACTGTTGTGGGAAAGAGACAGTGGCAGTGATGGTTCTACATACATTTATTGTTTTTTGTCCCTACTAGCAACTCCTCAACCACAGAGCTGTCCAGCAGTCTCCTCTAGTGAACCCTATCCTCTCTCTATATGTTGTGCTGGGCAGACCTGGTCTTAATCTTTGCAAGTGGCATTACCAGGGCTGCACCACTAACACTGCTGTGCTGCTCGCTGCTGCATGGTGGTGTGAGGGACCTGGTAATTCCTAAGCACAGCCAGTGCATCCAGTGACACTCCTTGCAAAAAGGTCCCCCCCTTGCAGGAGAGCAGCTGCAGACACAGTAGATTGTAGGGGCAGTAGCAGTTACTAAGCTAATGTGGACAGAATTGTGATTTCTGGGATTTTGGTCTCTGCAGGTAAAATAAT
The DNA here is from genome assembly GCA_032273925.1 of Rhynchotus rufescens. NCBI lineage: Eukaryota > Metazoa > Chordata > Aves > Tinamiformes > Tinamidae > Rhynchotus > Rhynchotus rufescens. The sequence goes on from JAVCKT010001679.1 coordinate 1,413, forward strand.
ATTTTAAGTACTTTTAAAATTATGCTTATTTAAAGCAGCCTGCGTTGGAACATAATCTACTTAAACCCCATGCAAATAATTTCTATTAGAGAAGTCATATGCAAATAATGTACAGTTGTTGCCAAGCCTTTAAAGTCCATCCACTGAATTAGTGGTAGCTGTTGGCAGGGTGCCTGGATCTAGAGTTTACTGAAGAGCTAAATCAGTTTTCATGTTAGCAGTTTCCTCTACAGGTGCAGAGGGAGAAATCAGAAAGCTTAAAAAGCAGCTATTCTGCTTTCTTTGTACAGTGCATGAACAAATGTGAGGGGAGAGATTAAAATCTGTCCGTATTAAATCTTGAAGGGCCTGATGGCTAGAAATAGGTGATTTAGTTGGCTAATTCACTTGGTGGTATTGTTTGATAAGCCAGTTTTAATGCGAAATGTTTGCTAATTGAGATTTGTCCTGCTCTCAAAGTCTTGTATCTAAGTAACAAACAGCAGTAAAAGTGCATATTTCTGTTTATTTTCACTGCATTCTGGGTTCCATACAAATGTATTTGAAGCAAGACCTAGATAAATATATTCTCTTAGGAAACTTTAAATAAATCTGAGCATATGATAACCAATATAATTGCTTATATGTGTATACATGAAAGTTAACTTCCTTATTAGCAATTAATATCAAGTTGATTTAAATGACTGTATTGTTTGCAAATCAATATGGCTTAGCAGTTTATAAGTATCTGCTTTAGGAAAATATCTAAAATGGGAATAATGCACATCTAGATTAAAGTATTTCTCCCACTTTCTATTTTAAAGTCTTTCTACTCTCCCTTAGCTCCTATCTGACTTGCTGAGTTTTGCCCCCCAGTTTGTCATGGCAAGTCTGCAGCATATCTTAAATAAAACTGTTTTTAATTCCGCCTTATACCAGCCCAAGTTCAAGTCTTGTTCTTCCAAGAACAAGTCTTTCACGTTACTGCTTTGTCCTGCTTTGTTATTAAACTTACAATTTCATTCCTTTTGCCTCAGTATTTTAGCACTGAGTTGCTAAAGGCTGGAGGATTCCTCAGAACTTGAAGGTGGAGCACACGGGATGAAGAAAAGGAAGGAGAGGGGAAGGCTTGTCTTGTTTATGTTAATGCACAGGGCCTGTAAAAACTGGTTGTAGTTTTAATTACAATATCAGTCCTTGGAGTGGATGTAGCTCCAAGGGTTGCATCTCACATTGAGTCTTATAACTATCTGTTTAATGTTGACAGAGCCAAACTCCCACTCCCTAGGGTTAATCAAAAAAAATCCACAGAAATGCAAAGCTTGTGTTATATACCTGTTTATTCAAGTATTTAATCATAACTCCATTCATCTGTAGGGTTCAAAAAGAAGTAAAATGGAGTGTGATAAACCGGAGCTAGGAAATGCTGGTTTTGATGGGATGAGTGAAGATGAGCTGCTAGCAGCTGTCTTGGAGATTAGCAAACGGGAAGCTTCCCTGTCTCTGAGCCATGATGAAGATAAGCCCACAAGCAGCCCAGACACTGGTTTTGGAGAGGATGAAATTCAGGAATTGCCAGAAAACCTGGAATCTGTGGAGGTGGAGAAACCCAAAGCAGCATTAGAAACGGGTAAGGTGAAGCAACTCTCTTACCTTGGGCCCCAATGAGCCAAAGCAGGTCACTGATAACAGTGAATTAATAATGTGTGGTAGCAGAAGCTGGATGCAAACATATTGCTGAAACTGCCTGAGCTGCTCAGAATTTCCTTGGGCTTTCCCTGTGCGTAAACCTGCTCATTCATTAAACTGAGAAAGCATTTTCTTGTGTGGTGTCTGTCATCTCTCTGATAAAGGTAAGCTCATCCGAGGAGGTCATTTCCCTTTTTCTGCACATGCCTCCAGTGGTTTCCTTGCTAGAGAAATCAAGTTACTAAGATTTATCAGGAGAATAAGAGTTTTTAAACACTATACGTGCTGCAGACCAAGCATCATGGTAGCAGTGTTCAGGTTGCTGGTCTGTGAGTCCAGACCAGCTGGTCTACAGTAGATAAGACTAGAGTACTTTCATAAATCTAGTTGTTTTCTTCACTAGTTTCTGATGAACTGAGCTCTGTGTTTTTCGTACTTTTTAATGTGTTGGTAGACCTTTCAGCATAGAGATTCTACCTGCCTTTCCAAATTATAGTCTCTGACCTGCAAACATAGTTAACTCCATGGAGCTTCTGATCCCAGCATGGGGATTGTGATTTTTCCCTTTAGCTGAATGAGAAAATTTAGGTGTTTGTCATTTGAGGTGTGTTCCATGCTTGCAATCAGATTTCTACTACCACTAGACTGGGAATAGAGGCAAACAATATCCTTTCTTTTAAGAACTAAATTTTTAACAGCAATAATCATTTTAATTATTATCAAAAATTGCACTTGTTTCCCCAGACAACGCTTGAAAACTTCCATTTTGGAAGGGAACATTTAAGAAAAGTAGATGTGTGTCTAGGCTTATTTGCACACTCTTACATATACTCTGTGTTGTGTCAAAGAAAGATGTGTGTTGCAACCTACATATCTTTACATTTTCTTTGAGAAGTGTCGTGTGATTATTTGAAGTCTGTAGTGTGACACAAGAAGTGTGTGTTTATTAGAATTATTTTTAATAAAGAATTTGTTTTAACAGTCCATATTGCATTCAGCTTTCTGTAAGTGAGTGTGTATGGCCAAACCCAATCCATTACTATTCCAAGCATATGGTTTGGGATCCACATGAAATACCTATCCTTGTATTTTGAGTTACCAGCTTATGGCAGATGAAAGTTACACATTATGAGTTCACAATCCTATGTTCTATTTAAAGGAAACTTTAATTGCAAAGGATGCTTTGCTGTATGAGACAAGATGCTTCTAAATACAATGAATAAAGCTTGGTCCATTTTTGCTATTGCTAGTAATCAGGTATTTTTGTGAGCTCTATATAATTAGTGGTGCTTTCAAAACTTCAAGGATAAGACCTGATGAATTTAAATATGACAAAAAGTGTCTTTTCTCTTGCATGATGCTCAAATAAGAGTATTTCTTCTAAAACTAGTAGTCTTGAAAGGTCATGTAACATTCTTTGTGTGTTGGAGTGTGTGTGTGTGTGTGTGTGTGTGTTTTTCTATTTAAGAGGATTACACTGATGGATTACACTTCTAGTTCAGGTAGACTTATGTTTAAGGGACTCCAGCTCTTCCTGATAACCCATGGAGCAGATGCTGGAGTCTGCCTTCTGCTACAGGGCCAAACTAGGAAGTTTCTTCATGGCTCTGGGAGCAGCTCCTGAGTCCTTTCCAGCTTTAAGCAAACAAGCAATTGGTGTCCTGCACCTGGGGAAGACACATGCACAAGTGTTTGTTCTGCTTGCTTGTGAAAAACAGTTATTTTGAAGGTGGACTACAATTATAAAGCTCCTTGCACTTTCAAATCTGTAGATATTATTCATGAAATTGAGTTATTAGCTGAAGGAAAAAGCTGTCAGATCTAAACAGGGTTTGAGGCTTATGCTTTTTGCTTTCTCTAAGGTGATTCAGCTTTAATTGTAGCTTCATCCAAGCATCCAGGAGTATAACACATGCAAAGCAAATCTATTTCTTTTAATCGTGGGTTCCTTCTACAGTAATTTCCAAGCATGACTGGTGTCAGCTACACAAGCACAGTCATTTAGTTAAAGTTTTTGTTTTTCAGCGTGTATATATAAAGATAGCATTAATCAAATGGTTCATCTTACACCTGTTAAAATAACTGTAAGAATCCTGTTTGGAACTTCTCTCCTTTGACTGCGAGGTATTAGTTCTAAAGCCAGGGAGCTCCCCCTGTCAATAGATGTCACTGTGCTGCTGCAATTGTGATGGTTTAAAGAAGATTTAGCTGGTAACAAACAAGGCACCCAGAAAAGCATAACTGTACTTTCTGCTTCCTCAGGTCCTGCCAATTTCACGGAGATAACTAAAGATTTTGATGAGAACAAGGAAAACAAAACTCCGGAAGGCTCCCAGGGAGAGGTTGACTGGCTGCAGCAGTACGATATGGAGAGAGAGAGGGAAGAACAAGAGCTTCAGCAGGCACTGGCTCAGAGCCTTCAAGAACAAGTAAGAACTCCAGCTTGCTCCCTGTCTGCCCTGACACTGGAAACCTGATGGCTGAAGGAAAAGTTGCCCTGTGATTATACAGTAAGGAGGATACACTTAGGTGTATTTTCAATGTGCTTTGGAAACCAAAGCATACCACAAAATTCCAGATTTTTTAAGGCTTTCCTTACACATTTGTGTACAGACCTAAAATGTTACATAAAGCTGATAATAAACTAAACTCTTACTAGCTGGCACATAGAACTGACATCCTTAGCTTCCTTGTAACTTGCTGCAGGGTCTTCAGGCAAGCAGCAGCATCTCAGGAATCAAAGTGAGAGAAGCAGGTTCCAAAGCAGAGGGCGAGGATGACCACGGCAGGCCTGGCTGAAGAGCTGTCTAGCCCAGTACCTTGTTTTTGGTAGTAGTCAACAAGGTGTGCTTAGTAAAGGAAGAGAGCAATGATATGATGAAACTTCCCAAAGTTAATTAGAAAAACAATCACAAATCACTCACACTACAACCAGTGCTTTAAATAAGACTGCAAAAGATTTGGGATCTTGGGTAGTGTACTAAGCATCCATATTCCAATTGAATTCCAAAACCTAAAACTGATGTACTAAAAATTTAGGTTATGCCTGCAGAATAAAGCAAATACTTAGCCAGGTCTCTTTTAAATAGATCCCCTCATCTGCTCTCTGTTAATCCTAGGACTGTCATGGTTTTCCCTGTGAGATCTGGAGTTTCCTTGGGTTTTGATTTTTCTCTCCCTTTACTTTAAAATGAGGTGCTAGTCATGTGCTACATGCCAGATGTAGCTTTGATTCAGCTGTGCTGTAAAGTTTAACACAGATTCCCAAGAGCTTCAGAAACAGTGAGGAGTAAAAGGCCTTGTGCTAATAATGTAAACCTGCCCTTTATGAGCTGTTCTGGCACAGTTCTGAAATGAAAATCTGCTCTTCTACTGATCCAGGCATGAAAATGTGGTAGCTGTGGTTATCTTGATTTGAAATGCTTAGTTAGGGGGGGTTGCGTTCAGGTGCATTCAAATCCTGAATTAAAAAGGGAGCTCATTAAATATTATTGCCTGGCTTGCTGTAGCCCTAAGCTCTCGGGAGCGGTGGGAGGAACAGGACCATGATATTATCCAAAAATTGGGAGGGTTTCTTGGCAGACTTGAGGTTTCTTTGCTACTTGTTCTTGCTAATATTTTTAATACCCTGGTATTTAGTGGTGTATTTTTTTTCATCCTGCCTTTGTGAATTGCACACGTTAGACTGAACAATAGATTCTACTTTGAAATGGTTTAGAAATAATAAAAACTGTCCGGATTGAAGGTGCTGTCCTCAGTTAGCTTTGAGCAGAAAAAGTTCAGTTTTTACCAAAGCGTGAGGAGCTTTGTGTGCAAGTGACAGCTTTCCTTAGCAAAGGCTTGCAAGTTCATTCAGCTGCTTTTCAAATTAATGATCCAGGGAAAGCGTTCGGTGCTGCTGGAGACTTGCTCTGCTGCATACCAAACTTCAGGAGCTTTGACGGCCCTTAATGAAGGTTTGTCCCAGGTTCTGTCGCGCTGGAACATTGGACTCTTGCTGGTTGCAAACATTCCTTCGCATGGAACCTTTAATTTACAATGTCAGGTTTGTTGTAGAAACCAGAGCAGCAGAGTTTCAATGGAAAAAGAGCACCACAAGAATTTTAAGCAGTAAAGTGTCTCAACGAGCTAAGTTTTGTTCTCTTCCCATCAGGAGGCACGAGAACAGAAAGAGGATGATGACCTTAAACGAGCCACAGAATTAAGCCTACAAGGTGAAACTCATTTAACTTCCAGTATGTTGCTTTTGAGGGAAAATGGATGTGTGTGTGTGAGTGCAGCTCCTGAATGTCTGTAAGACAGCTGGGATTTCATGCTTTTTTTGGCGTGTGCTTAATTGTATTTGGCTTTGCTTATGTCAGCTTGTCTTGCTCAGTTGTGGAGGCAAATGCCAGCACAAACTCTTAGAATGAAAAATGAATTTTTTCATTCTTTGAGCTTTTAATATGTATATATAGTATATGCAGATATAGTGAAATGGATCTTGAAATGTTGCATTCCCAGCAGAAGTCAGCAGGGTAATGGCTATAGTCACAACGTAAGAGTTATTTTCTTGTTTGCTTTGATATTTTAGTGCTGATGAATGTACTGGCCTTGCCCAGGAAAATGAATAAGTGCTCTGTCTCTCTGATATAGAATGGGAGGGAAACAGCCCTCCTTGCAAGGTATAGCTGTTGGGGGGGAAAAAATAAAATAAAATATAAAATAAAATAAACACCATCCCAAGTATACTCTGCCTCTTCCCAAGCCAGACAGCTTGGTGAGCCTCAGGCACTGTTTAACGTTTGTGTGAGACTAGCTGCAAGTGATTTCATGGACCCTGGCAGAGCAAAGCATAACAGAGAGAAAATTCCTGCTCCAAAGAGGGCGAGAGGAGCGGTCATGAAGTTTTGTATCAAGATACTCTTAGTTGCTCAGGCACCTTTCAAGGCTCTTAGTTGTTACTGAGTGAAGCTCTAGCTGCTTCTCAACAGGAACGAGTCCAATAGTGTTTGAAGGCACCTCAGCCTGTGCCGCGCGGTGCCGAGTGCCCTCCAGCAGCCTGAGGGTCCCAGGGCTTCCTCAGCTGGCAGCCTGGGAGAAGCCAAAGCTCCGAATCCTGGGAGAAGCCAAAGCTCCAACTCCTGCTGTTTGTCATTTGCCATTGCTTGACTTTGCCATGACTGTGGCCTTGCTCGTTCAGGTGGCTGCCGTGGCACCAGCTGGTGGTTGGTGCAGGAGATGCCAATAATTTTCAGCATGAAACTCTTAGCATTTGTCTTAGGTCCACAGTGGTGCTGTAACCGAAGGACCACCAGCCGTGCAGTAATCAGAGGTGAAGTGGGGTTTAGCAGCACCAGTGGCAAACGCTCCGTGCAGGGACCTATTTAGATGGCTGGATTTCCTGGCTGTGGTCTGGTTTACATCGCCTGAATGAAGTGCCTGGAAGCCAGCAGCGAAATATTCTCAGTTAAAGGGATTTATCTGTAAACTTCCTGAGAAGATTAAACTAACCCAGCATCTAGTGATTCAACAGAGGAAGCGGCAAGGATCTCTTTGGCAAAACATGTCCCTCCTAACTGGCCTGGCTGTGTCCTTTGAACTGCAGAAATCAATCCTGAGCACGGTTCTGTTAACCAGAAGTTCTCATTCACCCAGGACTTCACAGCTTTAATTTAGCCGGGGAAAACGGAGCTGCTCCTTCTAAGGAGTGCTGTGCAAAATCTGAAATGAGCTGGGGAGCTGCAGAATCCTGGGAAGTTTGGAACAGGGTGTACAGGGAGCAGTGGTGCCTTCCGGCCCTGTGCAGGAGCCGTTGCTGAGCCAAGCGCACTGCGGCTCCTGCGGCCATCCAGAACAAGGGAAGGATGCCTGCTGCCAGCACTAGCAATGGGATGCCAGTTTTACTGGAAAAAAACACGCTTTGTTAATGCAGCTTATAGTTGAAACTGCTTTAAAGCTTCTCACTGCAGAAACTTACAGTTCACTGACCCAACTGGCTGTAATTCCCTTAATGTCAGGTCTGGCTGCAGACCCCCAACACGTCGCAGGCAGCTGGGTGTTTGACCACGCTTTTATCATCCAGCTGTCACTGTCACGGTGCCCATTCTCAAAGTGTGAGAGAAAGTATGCCAAAAATTCCATAATCTGAGGTCTTTTTCTTAATTAATGCCCTGACAAGCTAGGGAAGGAAGTTCTCACTTGGAAACTCCAACAGGCTGTGCTTTCCTTAGAGAGAAAACCTGAAACTTCAGCACTTTATTGCACTTGTTTATGGGGGTGAATATATCCCAACCTGTCGCGAATTCCTATGTGTGCCATGGATTCTCACTCCATATCCTTGTTTCCAAACTTTTTTAGAGTTTAACAGCTCTCTCCTGGACAGCGTTGGCTCGGATGAAGACTCTGGGAACGAGGACGTTCTTGACATGGAGTATTCAGAAGCTGAAGCAGAAGAACTCAAAAGAAATGCTGAGGTGGTGATCTCTGATTTCAAGAACTGGGAGCTGTATCCCCCTAAATATTGGCAGTTCAGCATTTGAGGTTTTTATTATGGAGAAATTGTACTTGTTTGCTCTTAGAGAAAGCCATTATGAGGAAAAGTGGTTGGCGAGACCACCTTACCTCTCAAGTTTTGCCCTATCGTGTTTAAAAAAAAAAAAAAAAAGTTTAAATGTTGAGTTTTTCTAAGATGATGTAGGTAACAAAGAGAAGGAAACATTTTTTTTTTTATCAGAAATGATGCACTACATGAAAAGCACTTGGCCTCTTTGTTTACTTAAAGAGTATTTTAGTCAGCGTAGTAGCTTACTTGTGATGCTGCTGCCTTATCATAGACCACAAAAACTAGGAAACTGTAGCAAAGCAGTTATAGGGTTGCATTTCACCTATACAAATAAGCAGTGCCTGGCTTTGTCACCTGCCTGGTAACACACACAGGAATGTTGAGAGTTGCATGGAAGCCTCACGGGAAGGAAAGCTGTGCAGAGGGGAGGGGTTAATATTTCTAAGTGCAGTTTCCTTGCACAGGTCTTGTTTTCTTACCAGTTGTCTTTGCTTAAACCAAGAGCTGTGTTTCGAGAGTGTTGTCAGTGAGTTGTATTAATTGAGTTTTCTAGTCAGAGGGGATTAAAAAGAAAAAAGCCCAAACTAATTGCTATCACTTGGTTTTATTGCCAGTGAGCAGGGGGAGCTTCCCGTATGCAGAGGGCCTTGTCTGTGGGCATTATGGGCACAGGGCGAGGGATTCTGTGCCACGTTTTAGGGCTTAGCTGTTAAATGTGTATACCATTATGAAGAATATATTTTTTAATCTTGTAAGGTTAGTGTGGTGCTCTGTTTGTTTTTCTGTGTTTATTTGGTGGATTTGATTCTGACATCACTGGAAGTTACTCAGGAAGTGGTTGTTTAGAAAACTCTGTCGTATGGAGCTCATGACTATGTATGGTCTGAGCGGTTTGTTTTCTGGTACCAGTGGCTTGCTGAAAGATGATGAAATAATTTTGGAAGCTCTCCCTGCTTCTCAGAGGACTCTTCATTTGATCTGACCCAGGCTGCTTCTGTGCTCCTTGACTGGCTTGCAGCTTCGAGTACAGTAGTCAGAGCCCATAAATCATGTTGCCTGTAAACTGTGTGGGGTGGAAAAAAATGCCTAAAAGCTCTAACTGTACTTTATTTTTAGACAGGAGAGCTTCCTCATTCCTATCGTCTAATCAGCATTGTCAGTCATATTGGGAGCACATCATCTTCAGGTAAAGGATGGATTTTATTCATATCTTAATCTAGATTAAAATCTATGATACAAAATTAATAGAGCAGGATTGTTTGCAGAGGAGAATAATTTTAAGATTGCATTTATAATTATTGCTAGTGGGCAAGAATGTTAATTTAGCTTGTGTAACTTAGACAGCAGGGCAAATTGCAGCCTCTTGCTGATAGAGGGTGTCAGGGTCCCACTCTGATGTGTGGACAAAGTTCTGCTTGTAACATCCCTATGGGTGTTTTATGATTTGTTATCAGTTCACTGACTGGGAAAGGCGGGGGACCAAGGTCTTCAGGGTGGTTTTTTTTTAGCATTTAAATCTGAAATAGATCATTGACCCATATGCAGCTTTACTAGCTGAACTGGCAGCATTCTCTGTTTTTAAGGCCATTATATCAGTGATGTCTACGATATCAAGAAGCAGTCCTGGTTCACCTACAATGACCTGGAGGTGTCTCGAACTCTGGAGGCCACTGTTCAGTGCGACAGGGACCGAAGTGGCTACATCTTCTTCTACATGCACAAGTAGGTATCTTGGGCAGCTCTGGAGTCAGTAGGTACCTGCTGTTTGTGTGCATCTCTTCCTCGAGGTCCTTGGGTGGACGTGGTTTGCTAGAGGGAATTCTAATCAAAATCCTAGCAAACATCATAGAAAGAATGACAAAACTGAAGTGTTGCAAAGACTCAGTGGCACAGAGTTGTCTGTCACTAATATATGAGGTTTTAACAAGATGTATTAAATCATCTTTTAAAATGGGGATTCCGTGTCAAACTTTTTACTAGTGCTTTTATTTTCACTACTTGTTAGTGTTCCAGGGTTTGCCAGTGATTTTATTCATGGAGATGTTTTGGGAAAGGGGAAAACTTCAGGATTCAAGGAGCCTTGCTTAGTGATGTTAGATAAAGCACCTTTCTGTGCCAGGATCCATGATGCTTGTCTATTAAATCCAGTTGTTAAGAGGCGTTCCCCCACCCACTCACTTTCCTCAGGGCACTTTATGTAGCAGTGTGTTTTAAATATGTTTCACCCTTGCTTTGCTCTGTGTTACAGGGATATCTTCGACGAGTTGCTAGAAACAGAGAAAAATGCACAGCCACTTAGCATGGAAGTAGGCAGATCAATTCGTCAGCCTCTGTGAAGAGAAAAACCCCTTGCTCCTCCTCAGGAGCAGGGCAGATCCTGAACTTGTGCCAGACACAGGAGCGTAACAAACAGCTCAGGGCCAAAACAAGAGCCAAAAGGTAGAAATATGGGACGCTCAGTTTGTTAAACCATCTGTGCAAGTCTTGGGCCCGGACCACGCTTTTAAACCTCGACATCCCAGAGCGATCCTCCTGTGGTGAAGTTTTTATTGTTTCTCAGATAATTTTGTCAGCATGGAGCCTTAAAGAGTTGCATCAAGCCACAAGACTACAGCTGCTCAGAAACTGATAAAACAGTAGTGCAAAAAGAGACTCTACTTTAAAAGCCCATTCACCTGTGAGACATGAGTGGGGAAGATAAACATATCACTTGGCATTCTTTCTTTTTTTTTTCCTCCAAGAGCAATTTAAGCAATAGATTCTGTAACCTGGCGTGTGTTGTGTTAGTAATATTCACTGGAAACCCCATCACTGAGTGTGCTCTTGCCAGTGGTCTCTCTAACAGGCCTTTTGGGTTCATTTTGACCTTCATGGGTTTGTGAGTGCTCTGCTATTTACATGCAGGTGCAGGAAACAACCTGTTGGTGCTGTGGAATGTATTGCAAACCTGATGGCAGCTCTGTCTTCTTACACCGTTCACTGTCATCCTCCTTTAGAAATGAGATTATATATGTGATTTCTTTTATTTTTAAAGATTTATTATTTGATTGCATCTTCTTCATAGCGTTGTTGCCTAAGTACCATGTGGAGAGGAGACCTCTCTCCTTCGGCGTGCAGTGTTTCCCCCTGGAGCTGCTTAGGCCTGTTTTGATTTGGCTCTGGCTGAAGGTGCTGTGGAGGTAGGTGAACACGAGGAGCAGACCGGGAACAGCAGCCCCCTTCCCACCTTGCATTCCAGGAGGGTGAGAGTGTCCTGGCATGGCCCATTCCGTGTGTGCCCGGGTCCTCCTGAAACGGGAGCTCTGGAGAAGGGCCGGGTTTGGAGGCTGGTGCTTGAATTGCTCTTTGACCAAACCATGGTCTTGCCTTGACCATCTCTTACCCCGGGAGATGGCTTTTACTGCACCTTCTTTTTAAGAAGTACAATGGAAAGAACTAAACCAGGTGGAAAGCTCTTGAGAAGCCCAAGTTCAACATGAACAGAACACGGTTAGGGAGAGGTGCTAAGTTTTATTCTATTTAGAGACAAGACGCTCATTTTATAACTTGTTTCAGCAGGGGAAAGAAAAAAAAAGCCTAGTGACTGACTTTTTTTAGCACCTTTGCACTTATTTAGCAGGGCAGCTATTTCCTTTAGCTGGCGTTTACTCAGTTCAGAGAAATTGTTGCTACTAAGCAGAGCAGTTGCTCTTGTTTTGGCCTCTGGTTCTGATTTTTTGCAGCTTGAGTTTTAGAGGTGAAAGACTTGCTTTAAGCCACATACAAACCTTTTCTTTCAGCTGTCGAGATAGTTCGGGGTTTTTTTAAGCTCTCCTTAGGAGTTTCTCAGGAATAAATGAACTGAAGCAGAGCAGACAGAGCCACCATGGGAGGAGACCGCAGGCACCGCTTTGGTGGGCGCTTCCACACCGGAGCTCATCCCTAGGAACTGGACACAGGGGGGCTCCCCAGGGGCCTCCCCTTGCTCCGGGCCGCCCACGGAGCCTGCAGCCATCGCTGCTGATGGTCCTGTGCAAGCCAAGCCCCTTGGGGACCCCGGTGTGGTGCAAAGACTGACCGGCCTTCCGCTCCCCATGTGGGGTGAGCCTGGCGGCCCTGGTGGCAGTGACAGCGTTCTGGTTTCCAAGCTAGGAAAGACTTTTAGTTGTAAACGTGACAAAGCATTTATCTTGTAAGATGCAGCCCAAGTGGGTGTATATGTTAATTTATTACAAAGCATTATACTTTTATATTGTCGATGTTAATTTTGGTAGGATGCCGGGCGCTGGGAAGAGGCTCTGAGGTGGGAATCGCCCTTTGTTGAACTGGGAACAGGGGCTGCTCAGTCCCCAGGGCAGAGCTGTTTCCCCCAGTGCATCACAAGCTAGTGCTGTAAATAACCAGTTTACTTGCCAGTTCACAAGTCAATTCCGCTGTTTAGGGTGGCAAGGATATTTTCCAACGCACTGCCCTCCCCATCAGTTAATTCATAATAAAAACAGCCCTTCCCAGTTTCTCAGCGCGCCGACTTTTGCGGGAGCCGGGTTGTGTTTGGAGCGAGGTGGGAAAGCCCATGCCCCAGTCCACCGTCCTCTCTCGGCGGAAGCAAAGTTCTTGTTTGTCCTGGCCATTAACAATTAGCAAACAGCTGCTCCTTCCCCTCAGCTTCTCCTGGCAGGTGGCAGCTCCCTTGGACCTTCCCCCGGCAGGGAGCCGTGTTTGCCCAAAGCGGTGCCCAGTGGGGCAGGCTTGGGCCTCAGCGCTGTGGGATGGTCGGGATGGGCGCTGGAAGCAGGGGCGGCTCTGCAGGGTGCTGGGTACAAACCCTGCTTGGGCTTTTCCTTAAATCCAGGCTCGTGGTTAATCATTTCCCTGCTCCTCAGTCAGCCCCCTTTATTCCCAGTGTTATTGAGCAGCATATAAATGCAAGGAACTCCCCTCTTGCCTTCCTCTCGCCCCCTCATCCTCTGAGAGCAGCACACGGGTCCCAACTGTAAGGACATCGTGTCGAGGGGCTGCATGGGGAGCCTCTGCAGAGCAAGGACCTGGCACAGCTCGGTGGCACCTCGCACGGCTCTGCAGTGCCCTGCACCGCTCGGTGGCACCTTGTGCCGCTCTGCGTTGCAACCCAGCGGCCGCACGTCCCCCACTCGTGCAGGGCACCAGATGCAGCTCCTGGTCCCCCCTGCCCTTCGCTCAGGCCTCGGACACCCACGACCATCACGGGGCTGTGGCAGGGAGGCTGCGACAGGTCTGTTGTGGTTTAATGGAGCTGCTTCTCCCTGCCAGCCGCTGCCACAGAGGAGAGGGGTGCGGGAGGCCTGGCTGGGGCGGTGCAGGGCGCTGGGGCTGCCCCGGCCTCCCTCCCTCCCTCCCTGCATTCCCAGCCGCTTTCGGATTCGATTCACTACACTGGTGGTAGGGAGCAGCACTTTTTCTCTGTGTTTTAGCAGACCTGTTCCCCTCTATTCTTTACGGTTTTGCTCTTGGGTTCCTTTTTCCCTTTTTAAATGATGTGTAGATAGATTTTTTTTTTTTTTTTTTTTTTGAAATTAAAGCCTCTTTCTTAACCCTCTCCAGGTCTGAGCTCTTCTTTCCATGCAAGCCAAGCTGCCTGCCAGGGCAGCACTTTTACCAGGACTTTGCTCTGGCGCCCGCGCTCCGGCTGCCGGTGCTTCCGGCACATCCCCGTGCCAGCCTGTTTGCAGGAGCACCCAGCACAGAGCCCCTATGAGCCAGGGCTGCCTCTGCTCCTCCCTCCCTGGGCAGCTGCAGAGCTCAGGGGAGGAAAACACAATCCCTAGGGCTGGAGAGGGCAGGAACGAGCCGTGGCAGCTCCTGCACAGCTGCCTGGGGGCTGCTCTGCCCATAGCCCAGCCCTGTCCCCTAACCCCAGCTCCCTGTCACCTGGTCCCGGCAGGGCCATCCCCGGGCTCTGCTGCGTCCCGTGTGTGTCCTCCCTCCATCGCTGCGAGCTGCAGCCTGTTCCCTTTACCTTTGGTCCGGCAGCGGGCGATAAGGCAGGGAGCGGCTCCCGCTGGATCCAGGACCTTTGGCCCGGGACTGCGGCGGCAGCACGTGGAGCACCCCCTGCCCCCCAGTGCACCCCTGCACCGGGCAGGGGCAGCAGCACCCGAGCAGGGCGGCGGGTTGGGACAGGCACCAGCTCCGGTGCTGCTCCGGAGGGCGGGAGCAAGGAAAGGATGGAGGGGAAGGAGCTGCAGGGGAGGCCCAGGGCATCCCTGGTCCGCGTGTCCCCTGACCCTCCTTGACTTGCCCCTGAACCCCACAGCTGGGGAGGAGGAGGAGGCCAGAGACAGAGCCCCGCTCTCCAAACGCCTTTTATTTAATAAAAATAAGGTGCAGGCCCCGGCTGTGGCTCCTCTCAGAAGAGTCCTTTCTCCTTCTTAAGGTTCTGCTGCTTCCACAGGGGCAGGGCGGCGAAGGCGGAGCGGGACATGCCGAAGGCCACGGTGAAGTCCTGATCGGAGAGGTGCTCCTGGCGGCAAGAGGAGGCTCAGCCGAAGCTGGGGAGCCCCCAGCACCCTCCTGTTGTGCCCCTACCCCCACCCTGGCTCACCTCCTTCCTGCTGGGATCCACTCCCCGAGGCAGGTCCTCGGCCGCCGTGTTTTGGAGCACGTCCAGGGGGAAGATCTCCAGCTTGCTGGGAGTCAGGGTGGTGGTGGCCGTGAAGATTTCATGCCTGGAAGTGATCTCCTGGCCGGGGACACAGAGTCAGGGGCCGCCCCGGAGCGTGGCCAGCCCCCGACGTGGAGATGCCAACCTGGCCGTGGACATCGGAGGCTGCTGTCCCTCCTGGAGCAGCCCCGGGCCTGTCTGCCATGGGGGATGGACCCTGTGCCCAGTGGTGCCTTCTCCCCACGCAACCCCCCCATCATCCTCTCCCGGGCTCCCGCAGCCCCTGCTCCCCCCGGCACCTACTGATGTGAGCTGACCCAGGCCATCGTCATTCGCCAGCTCAGCCTTGAGCTCCTCGTAGGATTTCTTGTCCTGCCAAGCAGAGAACACAAGTATTTGCCCCACAGCTACAGTCAGGACCAGTGGCTGCTGAGGAGGAAGCAGCACCATCCACCAGGATACAGGTTTGGCCCCATCTGCAAAGGATCCCTCCCTTCCTCAAGCCCCTCCGTGACTCACGGTCCACTTGAGAGGGTCCCAGGCCAGGAACCAGCCCGTGAAGGTGGGAGGCTCGTAGCCCTGCTTCACCACGATGATGGGCGTCTGGAGGTCGCGCCCGCTGGGGTGGCTCCGCAGGTACTCCTGCGCCATCACCGCCGCCGACTCCTTCTCGGACTCGTTGGCACCTTTGCCTATCCAGAAGAAAACCTGGAACAAGGCCACTGTGTCCCACACCTACAACCCGCTGCTGGAGGCGCCTCTTGGCCTTGGGGACATGCAAGGCCCATCCTCAATGAATGACTAGGAGGCCACGCTGGAGTGTATGGTAAGGCAAGGTGTTGTTGGGGACATAGAGGGGGTTACACACTCCAACCCCCAGCTCCTCTGGTTGCTGTAGCTCCTACAGCCCCTTGGAGATGTCGATTTGCAGCATCAAAGCTGTCTCCCTGAGTAGCCCACCTGATCCCATGCATCCAGCAGATAAACATCATCCTCCTCCAGGTCATCTTGGGTGAAGTCTACAATCTCCGTGGCCAGGAAGGTGCCCGTCTTGTTGGAGCACTCAAAGAGTCGGGGGGGCACGGAGGAGGTCTCTTCCTGCAGCCTGGACATGAGGAGGGAGAGACATCGTGGTGGAAGACAGGACTAATCTCACTTGATGATTTGAGACCCATCACATGCTCAAAGGTGAGTGGGGAGTGAGGTGGCCCCTTTCTCCTCTCAAGGATCCCTGCCCAGGGGAGGGTGGGATCCTGGGAGGATCCAGGTCCCAGATACAAGGAGCTGGTACCTCTTGCTGTCGGCGTACTGGGACTTGCCCCCCAGGGCCACCCAGAACTCGGGAGGTTCCTGTCCCTCTGCCACCACCGGCTTCTCCGCCTTGGAGATGATATCAGCCACCATCTTGGCCATCTCGCGCTCGTCCCCGCTGCAGCCCTGCGGCACAAGCACAGACCCAGCGTTGCAGCTGGCACCCCCCTCTCCTTCCCCAGCTCCCGGCACCAACGAAGAGAAGGAGATATTTGTCTCCGGGGGCCGGTGTCTGCTCCGGAGTCTGGTGGCAGCCGCGGTGGACGTGATACCCACCTTCCCATACCAGAGGTAGCAGCTCTTGGGGGTCTTGAGCACGAAGACGTCGTTGGAGTTGAGGGAGGAGGCGCGGACGGGCACCTCGAAGGCCTTGGTGTTGTACTCGTTGGTGCCGTGCACTTGGAAGAGGCGGGTGGAGGGCACAGGCTCCGTGCTGCCTGCCCGCGACGTGCCACCCTGGGGACAGGCATGGGGTGTCCCCAGCAGTGCCGCACACGGAGCCCCGGGGACCACAGAGGCCCCCGAGCTGCACGCGCTCCCTCGGGCCGCCCGGTGCTCACCGCGTACACCACCATCTTGCCCTTGAAGATGGCCATGAGGTGCGCCGGCTCCTTGCCCATGGTCACCCGCACCTGCACCGGCTCGTTGTTGTACTTCTGGTCCAGGATCACGGCCTGGTACGCCGAGGCGGCGAGCTCGTCCGTGCTGGCGTGACGGCCCTGGCAGGGCAGAGCGGAGCTCAGAGCCAGCCCTGCCTCGGTTTCCCGCTTTGGGGCAGAGCCATGCTGCTGCGCGTGGGGTGGGGACACAGTGTGGGGACACAGAGTGGTGGTGGAGTGATGCCCTTCCCATGGGTACAGATGTTGCACGGCTGGCTCCGTGTGAGGCACGAGGCAGCTCTGGCCTGGACGCTCACCTGCCAGATGTAGATGATGCGGTTCACCTTGGGCCCCACGTGGTAGGTGTACAGCACCAGGTAGCAGTCCCCACCGTAGAAGTGGCCCAGCCACCGCTTCTCCACGGGCACCAGCTCCTGGTTCTCCACACGCCATACCTGCGGGGATGGGGGTGGCATCACAGGGCCAGCAGGACGGGGCACCCCACAGCCTTGCACAGCTGTGGCCTTCTAGTTCCCCCCTGCTCAGCCCCATACCCACATGTGTGCCCACAGCACCTGGCCCAGCCTCAGTGCCTGCCACCCTACCTCGACCTCCCCAGATCCATCGTCCACCATCTTCTGCTGGGCGGCCAGCTGCGGCTTGGCATGCAGGGTGGTGGCATCGAACTTCACCTGCTCCACCTTGGCTGTGGACAAAGGCAAAGGGTTAGGCCACCCCCAACAGACCTGGCCCGGAGGGGTCCCACAGGACCTCCAGGCTCCTCCCTGCTGCAGTCAGGATGCTCCAAGCCCAGTGCCGAGGGCTGCCCAGCTGGGGCCACTCACCCACTTTGCCCACAGAGTGCGTCTTGCCCAGCCCACTGGTCTGACTGGGCAGGGTCCATTTCTGGAAGAGCTGCCTGAAGATGGATGACTCGGACCCATCGTTCTCTGTCTCCACGCTGGTGCTGGCTGGGTAGTTCTTGGCTTTGATGAAGCCCTGGGGGGAGCCGGACCTCACACTCAGGCATGGAGAGCCCGGGGAGCAGACACTCAACCCATGGGGTGCCCCAGCCCAGGAAGGGGGTTCCCAGCAGCCTCCCAGCAGCAAAACCCAATGCCGGGCACAGTGAGGACAAGATCAGAGATCCGATCTTCAGGAGATGATGCACCTGAAGCCCCTTGGGGCTTGCAGGAGTCACCCCTTAATGGTCCCCATCACTCACCATGGCCCTGCTCATTGCCTGCTGCTTCTCCTCCTTGGTGGAGTCTCTTCCCTTCCACACAAAGATCCTAATTCCCCCTTGATCAAGGATGTAGCAGTCCTAGTGGGGAATGACAAGCAAAATTAGGATCTTGGGCAGCTGTAACCCTTTGAAAGCCACTTTGGTGGACTTCAGTATCCAAAGAGGCTTTCAAAGGGTTACAGCTGACAAGGAAAGCGGGCGTTTCTCCAGCCCCGGGATGGGCGATGCACCTCATGCAGAAGCATGTCTTGAGTCAGGGGTCGAACGGCCACCTCCTGCATGACCAGGTTCCCACTGGCGTCAGAGACGCTGGGTAGGTGAAAGAGAAAAGGGAGGGTTAGAAAAGGGGCAGGAAAAGTGCTCTCTGGACCCCCATCTCCCCCACTTCTCCAGCTCTTCCATGGTCATCACTTGGTTCACAGGTTGCTCTGCCTCAGAGCAGGGATGTATCCTGCCCTGCTCCCAGGGCACACAGCTGTGGTGAGGGAGAAGGTGCTCAGATGGTACAGGCCATAGAGGGACATGATACCACGTACAAAGGCATCACTCACACTGGCACAGGCTTCTCGATACCAGCCCCACTGATACTGAGGGCTTCTCTGGCCACACAGACGTGTCCCCCAAAGGGGCTGCATATGGGGACAGGAGCCATGTGATTCCTTGCTACTGGGTTCTCAGTATGGAGGCTTGACAGAGAGAGATGCTACATCACCCTGTGCTCCAGAACATAACCCCATGGGCATCCCCATCCCCAAAACTCACTGGTAAAGCTTGAGGGAAGTCTTGAGCTTCTGGTCCACAACCTCATCAGGAATGGCTGCCTTGATCTCCGGCTTCTCGCCCAGCACGTGTACGAGGACCTTCATGAGCTCCGGAGAGGCGTCCTCATTCTCACCATCCACCACGCCGACCTTGGCACGCCCACCACGTTCCCTGTCCCGGATGTCCTTGGCCAGAGTCATTGCCTGCGCGTGGGCAGAGGGCCGTGGGTCAGCCCACAGGAGGGTCACCAGTCCATGGGGGACGTACCGGGGTCCAGGCAGCCCCACATCCCTGCGGCCATGGGGTCTGCAGGGGCTGAGGCCCTGGTTGTACCTTCAGCCTCTCGGTGCGGTTGCTCTCGGGACCGTTCCACTGGATGATGAGCTGGCCCAGGTCGAGCAGGAACACGTCACCCCGGTTGAAGCTTTTCCAGCTCATCTCCACCTGTGGCCGGAGGGGACGTTGAAGGCAGGTCAGCCTGCCTGTCCCAGCCCAGAAGGGACATCCTCTCATGGGCATCTCCAGGCTGAACTTCTCCTCCCTGTCCCGACAGGGGCTTTGTGGGTGCTGCTCAGGGAAAGGGCTGCCTGGGAAAGCAGCCACCTGCGGGGAAGAGCTGATGGCCTTTCCCAAGGACCCTAATGGGGCCGTGGCCTTAATCTGACTCCACAGAGCATCTCTACTAAAAGAAGGTCACTGGTTCTTACTGGGTAGATGGCACCCATCCCACAAGAGCTGCAATCCTCTTGTGTGTGCAAGTGAGCTCTGCCCATCATGGATGGGCCTGGACAGCGCTGGGTGAGATGGAGGAAACCCATCTGCCATGTAACTCACCTCTCCTGCCGCCACGGTCTTCTTGCCCTTCACGTGCAGCAGGCGCTGGACGTTGTAGGTGTTGGTCTCCACGTGCTTCATGCCCGAGGCCACGCCACCCTTCTTATAGCTGGGGAGACAGATGGACACGGCACGAGCCCCAGTCACCCCTTCTTGCTACAGCAGGGCCCCCAGGTGTGCCCAGAGGTCCTGAGGGACACATCCAGGACACATGGACACATGGGGGCAAAGGGGAATGAGCTGTGGATCCAGACGTGCTCCCACCCATCGGGACCAGTGGCGAATGGCACAAGGCCACATCAAGATCCCACTGCCACCTTGCCCAGGACAGGGCAGGTCCCCGGCATGGGGACACGCAAGGGCCGGGGAGCGGGGGCGCTGGTGGGCACCTACATGATGCCCTGCTTGAAGTAGGCTCGGAAGGTCTCACTCTCGTGGCCCTGGGCCTCGCGGTGCTGCACGGCCACGGTGCCCAGGTGGTCGTCCATCTGCGTGGTGTAGATGGCCGCAGCGCCCTGCTCGTCCTGGCTCGACTCCCGGCCCAGCCAGTAGTGGATGTCGTAGGAGAAGCCGCTCCCCGTCTTGCGTGTCTGTGGGCGAGCATCCCCCATAGAAGGGCCGGGGGGCACCCCACAGACCCCACTGCACCCCCCACAGACCCAGCCCCGGCCCGGCCGCAGCTCCGTACCGAGAGCAGGACGTAGCAGTCCCCCTCGTAGAAGTTGCCGTAGCTTTTGGTGGGCACAGGCACCATCTCCATGCTCTGAAAAGGAAGGTGCAGGTGGGTCACAGCATGAGATGGGGGTAGCCCGCAGGGACCCCCCAACCCCACACACCCTTCAGTGCTCAGCCCCCAAACCTGGGAGGGAAGTTAACCCCTCGCTGCTGCATTAAGGCCCCCCAAGCAACTCACTGAGGAAATGTGGAGATTTCCCCTTTCTGCCGTCCCCCAAAACAGCCCACACTTGGTGGCTCTGCTTCCTCTGGGGATGCCCAAGCTCCAGTGGAGCCGTAGGCAGCACCGTGTCCCCACCATGCAGCCCTACAGAAGAGACCCCCCCCAAACCAGCCTGCCCGTGCCCACCTCGATGCGCCAGATCTGGAGGCCCGGCGTGGTCTTGTTCAGCGTCTTGCTGACCTTGTTGCTGAGCTCCACCATGGTGCTGCAGGCAAGGGGACCTGCGGGGACAAGAGTCACGGCCCCCTTGGTGCTGATGCAGGAGGAGCCGTTCAGAGCCAGGGTGGAGGCAGCCGGCCGGGCTGCGATGCCCTGGGGGGCTGCGATGCCCTGGGGAGGGGTGTGAGACACCCGGGGAGGGGTGTCCTGACACCCTGAGGGTGCAGAGCATGGACTGGGTCTGATGTCTGCCCAGCCCCGCTTGACGCTGAGCCCATGGGGGGATACTGGGAGTGCTGGGCTGGGCAACGCTCTCTGGACCCCCATGGTGTAGGACGAGGATCCTCTGGGAGCTGGAGCGGGCAGGAGCAGCCGCAGCTCCGGGGCTGGGAGACGAGCAGGTGCCTCAGTACCAGGCACGGCAGCCACGCCTGGGGACACCGCTCCTCCCCAGAGCCGGCCGTGTCCCTGTCCCTGTCCCCGCTCCGCCTGGCCCCACGCGCGGCAGGGACACGGGGCAGCCTCGTACTCAACACACTGTGGCTTGCCTGCCCGCAGAGACACCCAGCAGTGCCCCCCGAGAGCCCCCCTGCTCCCTGATCCCTGTGGAACACAGCGAGCCCGGCACCCAGAGCACCCCTGTCACGCCAGGAGCCCCCGCTCCCGCACGCCGTGTCGCACGGCTGGAGTGTGGCAGCGTTTCGGGGTGCCATGGGTGGGCACCCTGGGCAGCCGAGCCCACCAGGACGGCCGCGCTCACCCACAAGCAGCAGGGCCAGGCACCCCGGAACGCGCAAAGGCCTCCGTGTCCCCAGGGTGGGAATCAGCAGGGAAGCGCGAGCCGTGCCTGGGGGCCTGGGGACGTGCTGGACCCCCCAGCAATTCCCGTTGTGCCAGCCGGGGAGCACCCACCACCCCGCACCATGGCGCCAGGAAATCCGGAGCGCACCGGGATGGCACCCACATCCCGTCCCTTCCCAGGCCTGAAACTGGGCCGCGCTGGTGCAGGAGCCCCGGCAGCCACACGGCCCCCCGCGTGCCCCAGCCGCAGCCCCTCACCTTCCCGCGGAGCTGGGCACGCACCTAGGCAAAGTGCTCCGGTGCCAGCGCCCAGGAGACTTTGTCCCTCCTGTCCCAGCCCGTCCTCACCATATAAGGGCAGGAACAGCCTCCAGTCAAGGTCCCCACATGGCTCCCGGGCTTCCTGGCACCCAGAAAGCCCCGGTTCTCAGGGGTTAATTACTTATCTGCCCCCGTGCTGTTGCACCCCACATCCACACCAGGCCTCGGCCACCCGTCCTGGAGCTGCCGCTGCAGGTACGAACCTGGTGCTGAAGGACTCGAGCATCACGAGCTCGGACCCACCAACGCTGCTGCGTTACCTTCCTGGGACGTCCCCTGCCCATCCCTGGGGAGGCCCGGAGCACACCAGCCCCAGCTGGGACCATTTCCGTGCGCACTGCCCAAGAGCTTCATCCCTCCCAGGCAGGGCTCTGCAGCCCTGGCGTGGCCTGGGATACGGAGGGGACAGCGGGCTCATGGCAGGTCCCAGGGCAGCAGCAAGGGTGCAGGCGGCACCGGTACCCGGTTTGGGTCTGCCCGGGTGGCTGGTGGAGCTGATAAACACCAGGGGCACCTGCCGTACATGGCCACGTGGCCATAAACCCCAGCGGGGCCAGCAGGCAGGTACCGGCCACGAGAAGGGACCCGCTGCCCCTCTGCACATGGGGACACCGTCCCGGGCGGCCGAGCAGCAGGATGGGCCATGGGACAGGGCATAGAGCTCGGGCAAAGGGTGGTAGGACAGGGCTTGGATACATTGGATGGGTTTAGGGCTGCGGAGGACTTGAGTTAGCCCAAAGACCCTGCTAAATGACAAGACACTCTACCTGTAAGGGCTGCTGGGGACACAGGGCTGTGCAAGCAGCAGGACAGAGCCACCTGGGTGACACTGGGATGAAAAGTGATCCCAGGGAGCCTGGGCTGCGGGCCAGGCTTTTATAAGCCCCTGGGAGAAGGGAAATCTCCCCCGGGCTCATTAGTGGCTGCAGCTGATAACCCTGCAGCCTGTCAAACATTTACCCAAGCTGAGAGGGGAGAATGGGCTTGGATTCACTCTCCTGCCCGCAGGCAGGAGCAGGGGAGCAGGGACTGCGGCACGCGGGAAGCGCCCAGCGGAGGGACCTGGTGCCAGGCTCCCGCAGGGCTGTCCCTGCTGCGGCTGCCACTTGCTCTCTGCTTCGTCCTGCAGCCCCACGGGGGTAGGAGGCTGCTGAGCTGCAACACGGGACACCCAGGGACGAAAAGGCACCTAGGGTGGAAAGCGCCCTTCACAGGACCGTGCACGGGCTGGGGTCCCCGCGAACCCCCAGAGAGCCCCTGGCCTGGAGCTCCCCGTGTGAGGATCCCGGCTTGGCTCCCGCTGGCTTCAGTCGCTGCCTCTTGGTGCTCAGAGCAGAGTCCCCCTGCACACTGCGGCCTGTCCCCATCCCGCCCGTCCCGCTGTGCCCCCTTCTCCAGCCAGCTCCTGGCGCAGCGGCGGGAGGACAGGGTTGTGCATTGGGGAGCAACCCCCGTGCTCCCCAGCGCCGCGGGGCTGCCCAGCCTCACCCTGCCCTGCTGGGCCGCAGCCGGTGCCGCGGGCGCCCCCGGGGCTGGCCCTGCTCCGGGCCGGGTGGCGACGGCAGCGCGGGCGCAGCGGGCGCAGCCTCCCCGTCCCGTCAGCGCCCAGCGGTGCCGCCGCGCAGGATGTGCCCCCCGCAAGCACCCCCGTCCCAAACGCGCTGCTGGGGGGTTACGGCTGTCTCTGTGGTGCAGCTGGTTGGCAGAGCTGCAGGGGACGCCCCACGGCCCCTGCCACCCCCCTCGGGGGCAGCTCAGGGCACCAGGGGGTACTGGGGGTTGGTGCCCTGAGCTGTGATCCCTCCCTGCCAAATCAGCAGCCTGGGGGCAGCGGGGGGCCGGGCCGGCTGCGCCCGGGGGGTGACACCAGGCGCTGGGGAAGGGGCTGGCTGGGGAGGCCGAGCGGCAGGGGCCGGTGCTGGGAAGGGGGGGTGGAAAGGCAGGGGTTCAGAGCGCCCCCCTCACCCCAGATCCTGCCCGGCCCCGCTGGAGGGGTAGCGGGGGGGAGCTTGGGGTCGGTGGGGGCAGGCACAAGCGAGGGGGGGTCTCTGGCACCAGGGGTCGGTGGATTCCCACAGCACCTCCCTCCCTCCTGTGCCCTCCAGCACCTTCCAGCCCCCCAGCACCCGCCCCGGCACCCACCCCACAGCAGGCTGAGCCCTACCCGCCCCCCATCTCCCCTGGGGTCCCTCACCTGGCTGCAGGGCCCTGGGCAGTGTGTGGGGCTGGGGGCCCCCGCGCCCGCTCTGTGGCTGTGACCTGGGGCTGCACCAGCAGCTGCGGCAGCGACGTGGGGGGCACCAGCCGCAGCCCCCTCCTCGGGGCCCCCACTCAGACGTGTCGGGCCGCTAATGAACTCAGTAATTAGTGCGGAGATGAGGGCGGACAGGGACTTCACTAACGAGGAGCGGCAGGAGGCCAACAAGGGCATGGGAGGAGGGTCAAGCAGAGAGACCCTCCCCAGGGCACCCCAGCGCCTGTGCATCGGCAGCAGCCCCCCATGGGGGTGTCCCAGACCTCCCCCATCCTGCCTGGGGGTGGGGGGGGCTGATCCAATAAACTGCAGGAGAAACTGAGGCAGGGAGCCCCGTGCTGCCGTGAACACACAGAGCCCAGGGCGGCCCCCGAGCCCCTTCCTGGGGACATGGGCAAGGGGGTGGTCTGGGGGGGCCCCTGCGGGTGCCTCCGCTGGGAAGTGGGGGACCCCAGTACTCAGCACCCTGTCCAAAATAGAGCACCGTGTGGGGTGCTGCCCCTGAAGTCAGGGTGACAAGTGGGGGTGCCAACCCCCTGAGCAGGGCCGGCCCCGAGGGGCAGCAGGGACGGGCGCGGGGCACGCGGCAGCGTGGGCACACACAGAGCGGGCTCGCGGCGCGGCTCCCTTTCCAAGGCGCTCGGGCAGCTTTAATCACACCAAGGCACTTTGATCTGGTCCCCACGCGCCCTCCCGCCCCCCCAGTGCCACACGGGGCGGCACCGGGCAGCTCGGCTCCCCCCGCTCCAAACGCCGCTCGGCCGCCCGGTGAGCACCGGGCTCTGCTGGTGCCGCTGGGCCGGGCGAATAAAGTGCTGAGTTGGACCCTCTCGGGGGGCAGGATGGGGCCCGGCGCAGGAAGGGGTCCCTGGGGTGGGTGCCCCACAGCGCCCGCCTGCCCCGAGGCCCTGCCGTGGGGCAGGGTGCCCAGGCAGGGACACGGTGACCTGCCCACGGCTGGGCACCCAGCGTTTGGAGAAGGGCAACGCCCATGGGGCACCAACAGAGTCAGACCCTGCTCTGCAGTTCCCCCTTCCAGCTCTGCCCTCCTCCTTCCCTGGCACAGCGGTAAAAAGGCACCTGTGACTTTGCAGGAAACCGTTGCTTCTTTTTTTTTTTTTTTTTTCTTTCCCCCCCCCTAAAAAATATAGAGACACTGTCTGTATCTAAAACGCACCTGGCTGAACCCAAGCCCAAGCCCAAGCCCTCCCTGAGAGCCGCGGCCCCCCAGAGGCCGGGGGCGCCCCGGCAAGGACCCAGCCCCACGGGCCGTGGGGCCGGCGCTGGTGTAAGGCTAGAGGGGACGGGGGGTAGGGAGGGTCGCACTAAGGCTGGTATCGGGGTGCCCCCCCAGGCAGTCGCAGCCTTTGGTGGAACTGCAAAGGGTTGGGGGGCCCCCCATGAGGGACATGGGGCTCCCATTAATACGGCAGTACTGGAGCTGAGGGAGGAGGCTGGAGCCCCCCTACCCTGCTGGGAATGAGGCTGGAGGGGCGGCTCTGAGGGCCCCCCCGGGCTCGGTGGGGCTGGTAGGGACACGACGTCCCAAGGCACGAGCGGGGGCAGCGGCAGCGGGGGGCGCAGCCCCGAGGCCAAGGTGCCCCCCAAAACTTGCCCCTGCAGGCGGGGGGCACGGGAAGGCACGAGGGAGGGGTGTGGGGTGCCCCCCCCGAGGTGATCAGCTGCACCAAGGGCAGAGTTCGGGGCACGGAAGTGGCCCCCGCGCTCCGAGACTGATGGGACCCCCTTTCTTTTGGGGAGGGGGCAGCCCCTGTGGATGGGGGTCCAGGGCTGCCAGGCCGCTTAGCGGGCCGAGCCCGGGCGGGGGGCTGCCCCCCAAGGCAGTGGACAGCAGCAGATGCCGAACGCCCCTCCCGCCCCCGGGCGGGGGCACCGAGGGGTTAAGGACCTGAGAACCGTAGTGGGGAGCGGGGCCGGGAGCCGGGCGGGACCCCCACCCAGCAGGACCCCAGCTCAGCAAGGCAAAGAGCCCCCCCACGGGCCACCCTTGTGGGGCGGAGGGCAGGGGGCACCAAGCAGAGGGCAACCCGCTCCCCACGGCCGGGGCTGCTGCCCCGTCTGCTCCCAACACCAGCGCGCGGGGAGGGCCGGGGCACCCGGCAGCTCCGGGGAGAGGAGGGGACGGTGGTGGGTCCCCCCCGCCCCGGAAAGGCGCCCGGGTGCCACCGCGGTGCCCCCCGGCACGGGGAAACCGTCAGTGCCCGCGGGGCGGCGCGTGGTGCTGGCGACGGGCGGCTCTGCCGGCCCCGCGGGCACTAGCTGCTAGTCCGGTGTTTCTTGAGCACTGTGTAAACGTCGTCCACTCTGCTGAGCCTCTCGAAGAAGGGCAGCAGGTCGAGCAGCTCCGTGTCTGCCATGTTATCGAACCACGAGGCCACGGGCACCTGCGGGCAGCGCAGGGCCCCGCTGAGCGGCCGCCCGGGCCGGCCACAGCCCCGCATCTCCCTGCCCGTTCCCCTCCTCAGCTGCCAACGGGGACACAGGGATGTGGCGATGGGCCCTGCACCCCCCGGATCCCATCTCTGGGGAAGGACCCCGCACTGCAGTGCCTGGAGACCCCCCCTGCTACCAGGACGTGTCCCCTCTTGGGGCACGGATGGCCCTCGCTGGCCTGATGGCTCTGCCCTGCTCCCCCGGTGCCAGCCCGCGGCCCCCCTGGCCCGGAGCCACCGCAGCCCGTCCCCGTCCCCGTGCCCGTGCCGCGCGGGGCACGTACGGCGTTGTCGGGGTGGAAGATGTAGGAGGCGGGCGAGTTGTCCACGATGATGATGCGGCGCAGGTCGCGGCCCAGGCGGCTCAGGTCCTTCACGTAATTGCCCCGGTGGAAGACGCAGGATTCCCGGAAGAGCCGGGCCCGGAAAGCCCCCCATTTGTCCAGCAGGTCGGCCACGGGGTCGGCGTACTGGGGGCAAAGGGGGGGTCAGTGGGGCACGGAGCCCTCCCTAACCCCATGCTGAGCAGTTGGGGTGCCGGGGGGACCACAGGCCCAGGGTTTTCTGCCCTGCCGATGCCAGCTTGCCCCCCAAGAGCCCAGGCTATGCCTACGTGAGCAGAGCACCCAGGCCAGGCCTGCAGGGGCCGGGATGGGGGGCAGCGGTGCCCGAGGGGGTGGGAAAGGGGGCGGCGGTGCCCGGAGGCGCCGGGGGCGCCACGCTCACCTTGGCCAGGCTGGCGGTGAAGAGCACGCACTCGAAGAGCTCGCCCATGCGCTGCAGGAACTCGTCCACGTGCGGCCGCTTCAGCACGTACACCTGGGGCGAAGGGGCTGGCGTGAGGGCAGCCCCCCCAGGACCCCCGTGCCCCCCAGGGACCCCCGTGCCCCCCAGCCCGGAGCGCAGCCTGCCCCGCGGCGTGGGGCTGCGGGGGCAGGACCTCGTGGGGCAGCTGAGGGCACTGGGAGGCGGGAGCCCCGCGGGGATGAAGCGCCCGGCAGGCTCCGGAACCAAGTAACCTAGAACAGGCTGACTGCCAAGACCACAGCCTATCCTGGATTACTTGAAGCTGGCGCCAGCCTCTCGGGGTGGGCATCTGTCGGGCAGCGTCCCGCGTCGCCTGCTCCCCGCGCTGCCAGGAGCGGGGCAGCCTCTGCCCCCAGAGCTCCTGCCCCCCAGCACGGGCCCTGCCCCACTGAGCGGCCCCCCGCCCGGCTGTCCCTGCCCCACGGGCGCCACGGTGGCAGCGGGAGCGGAGCCCCCTGCCCGCCGGGCACGCGCCCTTCACCTGGTGCATGATGCCGTCGATCTCCACGGGGATGATGAAGTCCGCGTTGTTCACGGGCTGCGGAGGGCACGGCAGGGTCAGTGCGGGGCGCGCGCCCCGGCCCCAACGCCGCCCGCCCCGGCCGCGGGCGCCGGCGGTGCCGCTTTGGGAAGGGTGTGGGGCGAGGGGAACAGGGCAGTGCCCACCTTGAAGGAGCTGTGCACCAGCGTCTCGTCCAGGTCGATGACCACGCAGAGCTTGCTGGCGTCCTGCGGCTTGATGTCGGGCAGGAGGTGCTTGACGGGCGCCTGCGGCGGGGACAGGGGCGTGTGGGGCTGGGGGCGCCGCGAGGAGCCCCCGGGAGCGGGGGGCAGCGCCCCCTCGCCCCCCGTGTCCCCTTGCCGGGCGCGGGGCGGCCCTACCGGGGGTACCTTGGGCACGGCGCCGTTCTCCTCCACCAGCAGCGGCGCGTTGTTGTTGACCGAGAAGGGCTCGGCGTCATCGCGGCACAGGCAGCAGAAGAGCGACTGCAGGATGCTGCGGCCCCGCGGCTTCTTGGCACTGCCCGACGGGCTCTGCGCTCCTGCGGGGCGCCAGGGCTAAGGGGCTGCGGTGCCCGCACCATGCCGGGGTGCCCAGGTCCCCAGGGGGCTCCAGTTCCCCCTGCCTGACCCCCAAGCTGGGTCCCTGCTCCGAGTGCTGCTGAGTGGCCAAGCCGGGCATCTCCCGAGGGCATCCTCTGGGGTCAGAGCCCTGCGGGGTCCCCTGGGGCACCAGCAGCCCCCGTTGAGGGTGGGCAGTGGGGGTGCCGGGTGCCCGGTGGGGACAGACCCGGCAGGGCTGCGCGGCCCTGTCCTGGGCACCTTATCAGCCCCGAGCAGGCGGCCGGCGGCCCTTCCTGCCCGGCACGGCCCCACGGAGCGCCGGTGTGTGGGGCCGGTGCGTGGGGAAGCACCAGGGCCGCGCGCAGCCCCTGCCCTTGGCTCCCCCTGGGCACCTCCCGCCTCCCTGAGCGCTGCCGGGCTGCTGGGGACCCTAAAGCCGCGAGCGGGCAGAGCCAGGAGCGCGGCCGGTGCCAGCCCTGGGGTGCTCACGGGGCGCCCGTGGGCACCAGGACGTAGCCCCGTGTGGGGCGACGGGCTCGGCCCCAGGCACGGGTGAGGGGCGAGGAGCAGCCAGGGACGTGGCTGTGGGGCAGCCCCCCGGGGCCGGGGGCGCTCGGCTGCCGACAGCCCCACGGAGCCCGGCGGTCCCCCCAGCCAGCGGGCACCTCTGCGGCACCGCCGAGACCGCGGCGTCCTCCGCGCCGTGTGCCACCCCATCGGCACGTGTGTCACCTCACCCCCATGGGTGCCACCCTGCTGGTGCGGGTGTCCCCTCACCGCCCCAGGTGCCACACCAGCAGCCTGTGTGTCCCCTCACCACCCCATGTGCCACCCCAGCAGCCTGTGTGTCCCCTCACTGCCCCAGGTGCCACCCCACCAGCCTGTGTGTCCCCTCACTGCCCCAGGTGCCACCCCAGCAGCGCGGCTGCAGCACCAGGGGCAGCGCACACGGGACCTCGGGCTGGGGTGTCCCAGCACAGCCCCCCTGCCCGTGGGGCAGAGCCACGAGGACGTGGCGGGGGGGCAGCAGGGACACCCCTGTCCCCTGTGTCCTCAGTGTCGCCCGTGCCGGGTCCAGCACAGTGCCCTATGGATGGGGGTCGCCCCTGGTTGTGCCCCAGAGCTGCCCTGTCCAGCGGGCGCTCAGCCCCACGGCGCCGCCGCCTGCAGGAGCCGCCAGGGCCCCGTGCGGGACCCCCTGTGCGGGACCCCCCTGCAGAGTCCCCCCTTTGCGGGACCCCTTTGCGGGACCCCGGTGTGGGGCAGGCGGCCCCGCAGTCCCGGCCCGCGCGCGCCAGGGGCGGGGCCTGGCCCTGGCGGGGCAGCAGCCGCGCACGCCATTGGTGGGGAGCCTTGTGGGCGGGGCCTCGCCGCGAGGGGGCGGAGCTTACCGCCCCCTCCCCGTGCCGTCGAGCCGGCGCGCTCATTGGCCGGCCGGAGTGCGCCAGAGGCGCGGGCCAATCGGAGCGAAGGGCTTCGTCTGGGCGCCCTCCGCGGGGCCCCCATTGGCTGCGCGCGGGGGCTGCCCCCCAGCGCCGGGGGAAACTGAGGCCGGGCGAGCGCTGCCCCACGGCGGCCGCTGCCCCACGGCGGCGCCGAGCTGCGGCCCGGCCGCGGGGCGCCCCACGGCGAGCGGGGCCCCGGCGAGCCCGGCCGTGGGGCAGGACCCGGGACTGGCCGGGTGCGGACCCGTTACGGCGCCAGCCGCCCTGCCCCGGCCCC
>JAVCKT010001681.1:0-13295 GCA_032273925.1 Rhynchotus rufescens
TTCCTTGTACAACTTTGTTTTTTTTTTCTTTTTTTTCTTTTTTTCTTTCTTTTTTTTTTTTCGTCAGGAGATCTGTGCAAATAGACCCCCCTGTGATGTGTTTTTTGTCTGTAAAAGTCTTTTTTGTGTGTTTGGGGGAGGGGGCGGGGAGGGCAGAGCGAGGTTTTCGGTCTTTAATATTTTATTTTTTATTTTTGAAATAAATTGGGGCAGTCTGGATGCACCCCCGCCTGCCGTCGCTGTCCGTGCTTGGCGCGGGGGCTGCGCTCGCAGCTCGCAGGGGTGTGAGGGGACCCGGGGTGGGAGGTGGCCGCGGCCCCCCTGGCGCCGCCGCGACCCAGCCCAGCGCCCCGGCGCTCCCAGGCTCGGGGCTGGTGCCGGGAGGAAGAGAGAGGCGGGGGCGTCGCCACCCCTGCCCCTTCCCTGCGCAGGGGGAAGCAGCCGTGTTCCGGGAAGCCAGAACCGCGGCCTGGCCCGGCACCGCTCACCCGACCAGGCCGACCCGCCCCGGCGCTGCCCAGCGCCACGGGCCTCTTCGCTGCGGCCGCGCGGAGCCGGTTCCACCGGCCAGGCCGGAGCCGGTGCCCTCCCTGCATGGCTGCCCCCCCGCAGGGCTGGGGGCCGCAGCTTCTTTGGGGGCCGCACGGCGCTGCTTCCTCCCCGCGCTCTGGCCTGGCCACCGCAGGCACCTCTGGGGCAGCTCTGCCCCCCAGGGCCACCAGCATCACTGCAGAGAGACCCGGCAGCCCCTGTCCCCTGCAGCTGCCCTCTGCTGCTGGCGCTCTGAAGGGGGATTTGGGGGCTCCTCCTGGTCCCAGGGACCTCCAGGATTCCCAGAGGCTCCTCCTGAGCAGGGAGGTGGCCCCAGCGCAGGGGGGCCGTGCGCGGAGGAAGCCGAGGCCGGGAGCGGAAGCGGCCCCGGCTGCTGCGGTGACAGCGCCGCAGCGGCCCCGCTGCCACCTCCCGGCCTTGACGTCATTTCGGGTAGAGCGTGGCCCGGGCCGCCCCCCCGGCACCCCAGGCCCGCGCCGCTCGCACCTAATTTGGCGAGGGGAAGTGGAGCCGGCCGCGCACCGGGCGCCAGGGGCAGAGGCCTTAAAAGGCAATCGCTGCCCGGGCCGGCGCACGGACACACGCGTGTGCACAGGCGCCCACGCAGGGCTCGCTGTGGGGCTGCTCAGGGATGCACGGCTGCTATGCATGCACATGCATGTGCAGACACGTGTGCACAGGCGCCCGTGCACCCCCATGGGGCTCGCTGCACACTGGGGGGCACGCGGGGCTGCAGAGGGGTGCACGGCTGCAGTACACGCATGTGCACACGCGTGTGCAGGCCGCCCCGTGGCACAGCTATGTGCGCTGTGCATGGTTGGCATGACTTGCACGCCGGGCATGGCGCAGCGTGGGGTGAGCGCCCACGGGAGGAGCCTGCGGTGCGGGAGAGACAAGCTGGGACACGGGCGCCGCGTGGCGCTGCCCGGCTGACGTCACGGCGCCCAGGGCCGCCAGATGCCCGGGATAACGCGGCAGGTCCTGGGCTGCGGCAGGGATGGCGCTGCCCACCAGGCCCAGGTGCAGGGCGCTCCCAAACCCCCAGGGTGCCCCAGAGCCAGGATGGGAGCCGGGCGTCCCTGCCCTCTTCCTCCTCCCGGCTGTGGCCAGCCCTAGCCACAAGCCCAGGTGTCCAGGCTGTCCTGTTCCGCCTGGCCCAGCCCTACAGGCCTTGGGTAGTGCCAAGCCCGCACTCCAAAGCACTAGGCAGCGCCAGGGCCGCTCCGTGGGCTGGGGCTGGCTGGGGGCCTGCACGGGGGTCACTGTGTCCCCGTGTCCCCACAGGCTGCACAGGGCTGTGCCTGGCCCCACGCCGGGCAAACACCCTGCCAGGGCCTCGGCACCGTCACAAATATTTGCCTTGGGTCACAGGGGCCAGTGCAGCGCGGGGCGACCCTGAGCGTGTCCAGAAACACTCCAGCGGGCGAGACCTGCTCCGTGTGCGCGGCTGGCCCAGCTCCCGGTGGCACCACAGCCCCGGCCGCAGCCGGGCCCGTGGGGGCTCCCCGCTTTCCTGGGGGCCCCAGGGCCATTCTGCACCATGGAGCAGCCCGCAGGCTGGGATCCCCGCAGTCCCAGCGCTGATGCCCACGCGAGAGTTTTGTCAGACTCCAGGTGGGCGATGGCGCAGCCAGCAAGTCCCTGGTAGGTCAGGAACACCAGGAACACTGGGAACACTGGGAACACCAGGAACAGGGCCCAGACTTGGGGGTGTCCTGACTCCTGCACTCAGTGCAGGGGCATTAGTGATTCCTGCAGGTGCCAGGGGACACCTAGCACCAGGCAGCTCCAAACCCAGGTGCAAAGGCCCGTCTGGAGCACAGGGGCAGCTTAGGCAGCGCCTGCGTGGGGCGGTGGCGGCAGCTGGGGCGGCGCTGCCGACACAGGGCTGGGATCCTGGAATTAAAAACATTCCAGGAACTGACTTTGAACCAGATAAAATAACAAGGCCGCAAGGAATGTCGCACTCCACCCCCCGGCGGCCACGGCCTCTGGCCCGGCCTTGCTGCGGCTCCCACGGCTGCCCCCGCACACGGGGGGCCCCGCTCACGTCCCACGGGGCTCGCACATGGCCTGGGCGCAACCTGGGTGCTCAGCGCTCACCGGGAATGGAGCCGCGGTGGCTGCCACGAGCGCCCAGGGAGCACCGTGCGCACACGTGTGTGCAGCCGGGGTCCCGCCGCGCACACCCGTGCAGCCTGCACCATGCCCGGGGTGCCCCCCTGCGTGACGAGTGGAGCCCCGTATGCTTCGTGTCCTGCGCGTGGCCTCCCGCGAGGCCGTCCCACCCGGCCCCCCCGCGCATGCCTGGCCGCTGAGCTCACGGCCCGCGCGGGGCTGCTTGCCCGGCGCTCCCGGGGCGTCCGCCCGCCCTCCCACCGCTGCTGCTGCCGCCCCAGCGACGTCCTGCACTGGCCGGGGCTGCGCTGCACGAGACAGGGACTGGCCCCATGGGTCAGGGCAGCCCCCACAAAGCACCATGAGGGGCTCGAGACCTCTGCCCGGTGCTGGGGGTAGAGGGGCTGTAAATGTGGCTGATCTGAACCTCTACCTCCCTGCAGCAGGGAGGGCAGTTCCAGTCTTAGCCCTGGAGAGGTTGCAATGAGGACGTTACCCTGGTGGTGGTACCGTGGGGACAGAGGCTGCACAGCTCATGAAGGTGACATCCATGGTGGCCCTGCCAGCCAGGACACTGCCAGGAGGCACCGTGCCACGCTGCCCGGGGGAGGGCATGGGGTTGCTGCTGCCCCTGCCACTGCTCCACTTGGGGCCACAGTGGCTGGGGGGAGCTCTGGCAGAGGGGACAAGGCCACCGCGGGGCTGTCTGTACCCCCCCCCACTGTGCGTGCCAGCTTGGCAAGCAGATGGGGCGCACGCCAGGCTATATATAGCGCACGGGACCCACAGGTAGCAGCGATGCGTCAGCGCGGCAGTGACGCAGGCGCCAGCCCAGCGGCCACCCGCGCCCGCCCCACGTCCTGGGGGCCGCCTCCCCCCGCGCCAGCACGGCGCAAGCGGCCCAGGGGCAGGACCTTGTCACTCAGCATCACCAGGGGGTGTGTGCATGTGTGCATGCGTGTGCACGTGTGCGCACATGTATGCAGGCACCACTGCGTGTGGATGCACATGCAAGTGTCGCTGAGTGTCACTGTGTGTCACCGCGTGTCCCCCGACCATGGCTACCCTGTGGGTGGCCCCGTGCGTGTCCGGGTGGTGACTAAGCTGGGACCGCCCGCCCCCCCGCTCCGGCGCCGCCCGTGTCGCAAGGCGCTTCCCGCGCCGCTTGTTCTGGGAACGGGGCCGCGGGAGTGCCCGGCCCTGCCGGGAAGATGAGACGGCGCCTCCAGCCCCAGCCCTGCCGCCGTCAGCAAGGCCCTGAGTGGGGCCCATTCTGGTGGGCGGGTCACGATGACCGCCCCACGCAGCACAGAGACGCGAGTGGGATGAGCATCCCCCAGTGCAGAAGAGCGTCCCCCTGTCCCGGCGTGGGGCGCGTCTGGAAAGGCGCCGCCTGGACCGCGGGTCCTAGGTCCAGCTGCGTCCCCTCCCCCTCCGTGCCCGCACGTCCTTCCCCCCGAGATCCGCGCCGGGCTTTGCCGCCCGCCAGGGGAACTGGAGGCCCACGCTCCGCTGCGCTCCGCAGCACGAGCCAGCGGCAAAGCTCGACTCGGATCGCTGGGCGGCGGAGCGGGATTGCAGCCCTGCACTCGCGAGCGCTCCGTCACCGGTGCCCGACAGGGCTCCGGGGAGCGAGTAGCGAGGGCGGCGGTGCAAAGGGGACAGGAGACAGCCCGGACACGCAGAGGGCGGTGGGAAGGCGGGCAGCGCGGCTCCGCTCCGCGGCGATCCGAGCCGGGCTTTGGGCGCCGCCCCGCGGGGCGCGCTCGGCTCCTTCATTCATGGCTGCGCCGCCCGCCGCGCGCGCCCGGCCCATTCATTCACGGCGGCGCGAGGGAGGCGCGTTGCCATGGCGACCGCCCCGGCTCCCGCGGCGCGGGCAGCGCGCGCCCCCCCCGCGCCTGCAGCGCCAGCGCCCGCCCGGGGGGAGCGCGGATTTGGGGGAGCCCCCGGCCGCTGCGGGGTCCTGCGGCTCCCCCAGCCCCGCCACGGGCTCGGCAGCCCCATGGCTGCAGGGAGGCAGTGCAAAGAGTGACAAGGGGGGCTGCCCGGGGTGGGGGGGACAAAGCGGGGGCTGGAGTAATGCTGGGGCTGGGGGCAATGCCACGTTGGCGTAGGCAGCCCCCACCCAGAGCCGCCACAGAAGCTGGGCACAGCCTGGCCAAACTGGGATGGTTCCACGAAGCAGAGCTGATGGCCCAGGGCTCCCCAGGGCTCCCCAGCCACACGGGTGGCCCCGTGAGCCTCCTCTTGGCCCCGGAGCCTCCAGTCCCACCCTGTGCCACAGGCAGCCGTGCAGCCCCTTCGGGGGAAGAGGCCAAGAGCCATGTGGCCTGGGCCAGCGTGGGGGGCCTAGGTGCCAGGGGACGAGCCGCAGGCCGGGACGCTGCGGGAAGGTGGGTGCACGCAGGGCTCGCTCGTGCATGGAGCAGGGCTGCATGGGGCCCCACACATGCGGCCAGCCCCTCTGTGCGCCCGCAGCGGCTGCGTCAGCCCTGCGCGCAGGCTGTGGGGCGTGCGGCGTGTCCGGGGCTGCCCTCGCGCGCCGCGCTGCGCACGCTGCCCCCCCTGGGGCCGGCACGCCTGGCCCGCATCCCCGCGCGCCTGCTGGCTGACTCACAGCGCGCAGAGGAAGCGGTGACTCAGTGCCGCATTCCTGCCGCTCCCCCGGCCGCGCGTGGCCACGTGGCCCCCAGTCCCGCGTGCCACCACGGCCCCCTTAGTGGCCACGGTCACGGACCCAGCACGGGGCAAAGGGTTGGGATGGGACGTCAGGGTGCGGGAGGAGCCAGTCCTGTGCACCAGCTGGCCACGGTGGCCCTGTGCTGCAGGACGCGCTGCAGGGCGCACAGCAGGACGCTCTCCCACATGCTCCAATGTGCCCAGCTGGTGGCTCCCAGCGGCTGAAGCGCCTCATGCCCGGCTGTGCCCCTGGGCTGCCCTCGGGCACATTCAGCCTCCTTGCCATCTCTGCGCCGGCTTCTGGTGCTTGCCCAGGGGCACCCCGTGCGCAGGTGCGCGGGGGCAGCGCGGAACTCCCCACGGGGTGTGCGAGGCGTGCGGGGCCCCTGTGCGTCAGTGTGGGGCGGAGGCGCTGCCCGGTGCCCGCCGTTCCCAGGCCCGCGCGCCAGCGCCGCTTTCGCAATGAGTCGCAGCCGCCCGGCCCCGCGGCGCCCTTTCCTGCTGAGCTCGGGTCCCCAGTGCCTGCCTAGCCCCACATACGGCCCCTGCCCGGGGTGCTCGTGGTGGCAGATCCTCTGTGCTCCCCGGCTGGCACCAGGGCTGTGGACAGGGTGCTGCGTGTGGCCACACTCAGACGCACATAGGGGCACCCACCCCGTGCCGCTGGATGAGGTTTTATTCTGAGGCTGTTTCTCCCAAGCCGGCCAGTCTCCATGGCTGGGTGCAGGTGGGTGGGCGATGGGAGCCGAGCGCCCCGTGCCTCCCTGGCCTCTCTGTGCGCGCGCGCTCGGCGTGCGCGGGCGCCTGTGACTAAGTGTACTGCAAAAGTGCTGAGCTGGTGCGAACCCGCCGGCCCCGGCGCCTCCACTGCAGCCCTTCCTGGCAGCCACGGCCAGGCGCTGCGTGGGCCGGCGCCCATCCCCGCGGCCTTGGGGCTCTGTTCCCACGCACCCGCAGGGGCTGTGGGGCGCCGGGGCCCCTGGGAACCGTGGCAGCTCCCACTGCTGCTCACGAAGAAGCGCACGGGGCTGGCGGTGCGCGCTGGCTGCAAGCGCTGCTTCCCACCCCATGCGGGTGCCACAGGCAAGGGCTGGATCAGCACGTCCTGCCCCGGGCCGTGCTGAGTCAGCGGCGCAGCAGGAATAGCCCCCAGCAGCCGCAGTCAGTGCCCGGCGCTTCCTTCCTGCCTCCCATCGCTGCAGTCAGCAGCCCCATGGGCACCGTCACCCCTCAGCCGTCCTGCATCCCAGCCCTCCGCCCCAGCAGCCTCCCCAGTGGAGCACCCTGGGGGCACCCTGGTCCATGCACATCCAACTGGGACCCCAGCATGGGGCGGCCGCGGCCCCACGGCCCTCTGGCTTGTGCTACCTGCTGCAAAAGTGCCCAGAGCCGCCGTCCCCGTGGGGAAACTGAGGCGCGGGGAGGCGGGTGACTCATCCCGGCACAGGGAGTCCCTGGGGCTGGGCAGCAGAGCCGGCAGCGCCGCTGCGGGGCCGTGCGTGCTGCAGCGGGTGACTCCGCGCGTGCACATGGCTGCAGGAGTGACGGGCGGCATGGGGGCTGCACCGTGTCCTGCGCGGCTCCCTGCGGGCTCTGCAGAGATGGACAGCCCTGTCCCCGCTCCCTGTGCCTGTGCAGACGTGAGCAGCCCCGCACACGGGCACGGCGAGGGGCTGCACGCGCCCCCCGTGTCCCGCGCTGGCCCCGCAGCCCCTGCCCGCCCGGCCCCGCGCTGCGCAGGATGAGCGCGGGAGGCTGCAGCGAGGCGCAGGCCCGAGGCCGGGTGACGGGCGCACGCTGGCGCGGGGCCGTGCGTGCAGCAGGGCTGCCCTCTGCTGCCGTTGCAGTGCTCAGCACCTGGCTGCACCGGGGCCGCCAGCGCCGCTGCCCAGACCGCCGGCAACGCGGAGGGGATGGAGCAGAGGGTGGCGCGGGACCCTCGGGGCCGGCTCTGCCCGTGCTGGGGGCGCAGGGGGCCCAGTGCCCCCCCTGCCTCCGGCAGACGTGCATCCTCCTGCAGCCGCTGTCCTTCCCATTCCCATTCCCGTCCTGCACCCGCACGCTTCCCGGGCCTGTCCCTGTGTGCGGAGGTGGCCGGAGCAGCCCCTGCGCAGCCAGAAGCACCGGCGGGACCAGCAGAGCAGCCCCCCCGAGTGCAGCCCCCCCGCGACATTCCCGCTCCGCAGCCCCGCGGCGCCTCTGGCTCCTGCCTTATACGGGAAAGGCTGCGCTGGGAGAGCCACAGGATCTGCTCCCATCCGAGCAGGACCCCGTGGGTAGGACACTCTCTCTCACCATGACCGACACCCCTCATGCCCACGCACCGGGCTCCACTCGGACAACAGGGGATGTTCCCAGCTCCCTTTCCTGCCTCCCCAGAGGGGCGGCGGAAGGACTGGGAGCTGCAGGAAGCCGCATGGGGAACCCGATTGCTGCCTGTCCTCCTGTTCCAAGGCAGCGGAGCGCTGGCTGTGAGCAGGGTCGCCCAGGGCTTTCCCAGAGCAAGTTCCTAAGTTTCTGGTGCCTTGGGCAGCATGTCCTGACCCTCGGAAGCACTGTGCTGCAAACGAGCTCAGTGACGGTTAAAGAGAGAGAAAACCTAACGGGGCCGCGTGTGGAGCAGTCGGGAGCTCCGCTCGGCCCCGCGGGAAGCGCCAGCCCTGCGGATGCTCCCCCAGCTGCTGCAGGGACGGACCGGGGGCTCTGCAGCTGGGAACGAGGTCCCAGCGCCCTGGACTGGAGCAGCGGGAGCCGCGGGCCCCGGGCACCCTGCGGGGGCTGTGGAGCCGCCCCGGGCCCCGTGCGGCGCTCGGCCCCGCTCCTCCGCATTCCTGCTGGCGGAGGCAGCGGCGGGCGCTCCGAGGGGCCGATTTTCCCTAATTTGGCAGCGGAGCACGGCAGCTGTTCCTAATAAAAGCGCTTCCCGCAGCTGGGCCCGTTGCCGTGGTTACCGCGGGCTATTTTTGCCCTGTCTGGGTGCAGGGGTGCCTGGAGCTGCTGTGTGGGGCTGTGATCCATGGGCTGCTCCCACAGCGGCAGCCCCTCGCTGCCAGGGGACATGGGAGAGGCTGGGGACAATGCGGGATGGGGACGAGCCAGGACCAGCGGTGGCTCCTGATGCAGTTCTGGGCCTCCCTTCCCTCCCTGCTGGCCATGGGTCCCGGGCGCATCCGACCCCTGCGCCGCTGCCGCCGTCTCCTGGCGCACGTGGCGGCTGGTGGCGCCTGTGCCTTGGCCCCGAGCAGCCCTAGGGAAGGGAGGACGGGAGGAGGGACCGTTTCTGCCTGGGGACCTGGCTCTGGAAGCAGCTCTGTGTCCCTGTGGGGCCGGCGAGGGGACCGCGAGCGGCTGGGCCAGGGGCAGCACCCAGCGATTCCTCCCTTGGGAAGGGTCATTCCTAGCATGAGACTGCTCCTTCTCCTGGTGGCTCCGGTGAGGGATGGGACGGGGCCAGAGGGGTGCCAGGCTCAATCTGGCCTCAGGCTCCCTCCTTCCCTGCAATCCTGGGAAAACAAAGAGGAGGAGGAGCCCCCGCATGCCGGTTTGTGCCCGGCAGCATCGGTTGCTCCTCCCGCCCCTCGGGCCCCATCCCTGCGGGAAGGGCGGGAATGCCGGGCTGGAGCAGGGCGGTGGTGCAGGCACTTCTCCCATTCCGGGGCTAGTGCCGGAGCAAAGCCCTCGGTGCATGAGGGGCACGAGCACTATTAAAAATAGCCGTGTTCGCCTCTCGCAGCGCGGAGCCCCTAGGAGCCGGCGCCGCTCCGTGTCTCCCCATGGAAAACGGCTTCGCGCGTCAAGGTCACCTTGCCCGCCCCCACCCAGGACCACAACGCTTGTGTTAACACCTATCTAATTTAATCAGGATGCCCTATGGGACACCCAGCTCGGGGCTGAGCCGTCCTGCTTCCCTCTCCAAGGGCAAAAATTGGTCTGGGATCTCAGGTGGCTCCCGAGTCCCCCCGTCCTTGCTGTCCTTGGGGCACTGAGGGACTACAAGGTGATATAGCGTGCACAATTAAAACCAACCTTAGTTATCAGCTAGACAACTGTTATGTTAGAGCTTAACATTAAAAAAAAAAAAACCTTCAAATTGGGAAACAAATGATTCATTTGCACAAAATGTTGCAGTGCCTTATCCTGCTATTCACTGCTTCACCCTGTTTTAAGTTACTGCTCTAATATTTTGAATGTGAAACACATTTTACTGCAAAGCACCTCAGCTACATTCAAGTACCAGCAGATGGTATTAAAAATATATGATAATAACTATTAATACTGTTAATTTCTTCTCTGTGCTGGAAAATTAATTATTTTTTAAATGATTTTACCAGTACGGAGGCCCTAATGGTAACAGATATATATCATTGTTAATATATGTATTTTTAATGCGCATGCAAGTACCCCAGCTGCAGCCGGTCACGCAGGGCTGTGCCATGAGGCGCTGGTGCCCAGCAGGACCGATATCTTTAATGGGGAACCCAAAACGCGCAACTTTCCCATGCAAAAGCTGTACCCAGGGGTACCAAAACAGCTATTTTTGCGCATGGCCCTCTGATAACAGGAAAAAGTGCAGAACGGAGGATGTTCTGCATTTCAGAATGAGCGTACCCGCCTGTGTACAAAACAAAACCTCTGCCCCTATAGATCCCCAACGCAGGATGCGCAATGGGGAGGGAAAGCCGATCTCCTCCCCGGGGGAGCAGAGCGGGAGCATTCCCGGCATTTACACAACAGCAGCAGCCGGACGCGCCGCATTCCGCTGTGGCTCCCTTTAGTCTTTGGTGCTCCCTAGGAAATCAATGGCGGTTTTAGGGGGATTTAAAGCCAGCCCTGGTCTGAACAGGGACGGGGCCTTTCTGCGCTCCGAAGCAGGCTGCTCTGGGGCGACGGAGGCAGCCGAGGGCGGCGGGAGGCCGGGACACGCTGGGAGGCCGGGACACGCCATGGGCTCCAGGCGGAATTCTGCGTTATTTTCCTTGCTCCGTGGAGCAGGGGCCGACAAGGAGCCCGTCCTGGTGCCGCTTCCGCCTCGTCCTCCTGCCTGCTGCAATCAGGGAAGCTGCGGCTGGGGCAGGAAGGGGCTGCAGGAGCCAGCAGTGATTTCAGCCCGTTTTAACCCAGCGCAGCCCTTCCGGAAATGCATTATCTGTGCCAGAGCTTCCCACTTGACACGGGGTTTTTAATGAAGATACACTCAGAAAAATACCGGGGGGGCTTTTAGACGCTTCAACGGTAAGCGGGCTGAGCAGAACCGTTTATTTCCCTCATAAAACTGCTTTCGCTCGGGAGCCCGTACAGGAGCCAGGGAGCTCTGTGGATGCCTCGCACCCTGCTCGCTGCCAGGCTCCAGCCCCACGCCCCGCAAGAGGCGGCCGCTTCCGCGGAGCGATGACGATGCGGCCCGCGGCCCGGGGCCCGTCGCCCCCGGCTCCCGAGCGCCGCCCCGGCCGCCCGGTGCCGCCGCGCAAGATGGCGGCGGCCCCTGAGGCGGCCCCTTTGTCTGCAGCGGCCGCCGCATTGCCGCGAAGGGCGCGAAACTGGGGCAGCGCGGCCACGCCCCCTCCCGCCGCGGGGCGGGGCGCGGGAATGCGGCGCCCGCGCCGCCAGCCAATGGGCGGCCTCCACTTCGGGTCTTCTCACAGGGGCTCTCGCGCCCGGCGTGCTGCCGGCGCTCATCCAATCAGAGGCGCTCCCCACGCCCCACCCCCACGTGGGAGCGCGGGCGGGGCGGGGGGACGCAGCGGTTTTGTTTCCTCTATTCCCTCCCCTCTCCTGCGTTAGTGCCTCATGAATATTAATAATCCCCGCCCAATGAAACGGCGGCGCCTCGGCGGTGCCTTGCCCTCGTCACCCGCCCCGCCCTGCGGCGGGCTCATCTGAATATTCATGAGAGGGGCGTGGCTCGGCGCAGGGGTTTATAAGGCGCCGCCCCACCAGCCGCGGCGTACATCGCGCTGAGACTTTGAAGTGACCTGTAGACGCTGCCGCTCCGGAGCACCGGTAAGGAGCGTCCGGGACGGCGGCAACGCAGCCGTGTCAGGCCGCGCTTGGGGGGCCTTATTGGCGCGTGATACGCTTAGAAGCAGCGTGTTCGCTGCCGAGGAGGGCCGTGAAGCACCGCGCCAGTGCCGCGGCGTTGCTGCTCGCCCGGGTTGTGCAGCGTGCGCGGCGGAGGCGCCTTGGCCGCCCGCTCCGTTCGGGCGGTGCAGAGGGGAACGGGGGGAGAGGTGAAATCCGCGCTCAGAAACAAAATGGCGACTCCCCACAGCGGTGCAAAATGGCGGCGGGCGGGAGGAGGGGCGTCGTGGCGCGCCTGCGCCAAGAGGGCGGGTCGCGGGGGGTGGGCCGGCCTCCGGAGCGAGGGTCTGCCGAGGGGAGGGGGTGGTCTCGGCCGCGCGCATGCGCCCTGCGGCCACGGCCGCCTGTCCCCGAGCGGGCCGGGCCGCCCCCGGGTCCCCCCGGCGGGGGTCCTGCCCTGAGCCCCGGGCGAGGGGCGGCGTGCGGGTCCCCCCGCCGCGGCCCCCGGGAGAAAGCCCTTCCGTGGGAGCCGCGTGCGCGGGGCTCCTCCGGGTCTGCGGCATTCCTCCGGGGACGGGTGTGCGTTCAGTGCCGGCGCGCTGCAGCAAGCTCCAGGCTTTGCAAGTATGCTTTTGGTTAATGATGATGTGTTGGCTTTGCAGGACAGAATGGCATCCGATGAAGGAAAACTCTTTATTGGTGGTCTGAGTTTTGACACTAATGAGCAGCAATTGGAGCAAGTCTTCTCTAAATACGGACAGATCTCTGAAGGTAAGATCACAATAATGAGCAGTAGTGATTTCCATGAATTTTATATTTTTTATAGGTGCTGATGTTTTTTTTTCTTTTTAGTCGTCGTAGTGAAAGACAGAGAGACTCAAAGATCCAGAGGCTTTGGCTTTGTTACTTTTGAAAATATAGACGATGCTAAAGATGCAATGATGGCTATGAATGGAAAGGTAAGGAGCCTTTGGAATACCTCAGGGATTAAGACAAGTCGGCAACGTGTGTCTCTCTGCAGTGAAATAACTTAAAAAAGCAGTTTAAGTTACTGAAGTTCTGCAGAACTGTATAGGGGAGGGGGGAAGATAGAGCACATACACTGGAAGGCAACTGACTTAGCTGTAGCAAGCTATAGCATAGTTGTAATATTGAATAAATGATTTGTTTGTGCAAATTGGTACCACCTAGCTGAGAATTGGGTGTGTAATTCCTTGTCTGTCTGCTTTACTGTCAACTGTTGAAATGCCACATTGATGTATTTCTTTTTTCTGACTTCAGTCTGTAGATGGACGTCAGATCAGAGTTGATCAGGCTGGAAAATCATCAGAGAACAGATCTCGTGGATACAGAGGCGGGGCTTCCGGGGGCAGAGGCTTTTTCCGTGGAGGCAGAGGTCGGGGCCGTGGCTTCTCTAGAGGTGAGGAGGTGTCAAAGATGGGTGCTCGTTGATAGGGTGAGGGAAGTTCTCAGCATACTGATGGAAACTTGTGTCTGTTGAAGGAGGTGGAGACAGAGGCTATGGCGGAAGCAGATTTGATTCCAGAAGTGGAGGTTATAACGGTTCCAGAGACTACTATAATAGCAGGTACAGTCAATGCAGATAGTTGGATGTTTTTTGTAGAGTACTTTGTCTCTTTGACAAATCAGTTTAAAAAAAAAAAAATCAGTAGGTTCCAATGGCAGGTGAACAAATATAACGTGTATGAATGTGTTCTTAACAGCAGGAGTCAAGGTGGTTACGGTGACAGATCTTCAGGAGGATCCTACAGAGACAGCTATGACAGTTACGGTAAGTCTTAGTTCAAATGGGAATGATGTGTACGTTGCTATAAGAGCTCTCTAAACCTTCTGACCCTGTCTTGAAGTCTGGAAGTACTGTAAGGCTCAGTTGGACTGTACCACTGTTTCTGTTCTTGCCCATA
>JAVCKT010001683.1:0-21711 GCA_032273925.1 Rhynchotus rufescens
ATCAAAAAAAGACCAAAGTTAACGGGGGGGGGGGGGGAAAAGCATATTTGGAGAAATACAAATCAAATAGTTCAATTTTTTATTGGTTTTAGGTAAATTTGCTAACAAACACTTAAAGATTTCCTTACAAGGTTAGAGATACCCAGATGCACCAAATTATTTTAAAATGTGTATAATTCATGTAGGTGAAATAGGCATTTTGCCAGAAACTTGCTTCCCCTGCGGCCTCCGACTCCCTTGCCAGGAAAATGTACTTCTAACTTTGGTCTGTTGTAATGGAGCATTGGTTAGATGGTGAATTATTAGGACAATATTATAAAAGAGCAAAAGTTGGTGTAGAAAATAAACACATGCTGAGGGGACTATAAAATCTTTAATAGAGCTACTGCTGCAATGATACTTAATGGTTCTTAAATAATGGTGCAAGCATTATAGTACCTCTGAGTCTTCAAAAATATGCATTTTGTTAAATAGACTTTTGCAATCAGTTGGGATCTGCTGATTTCTTTTGATGCAGTTTTTATTATGACCAAAATGAATTGCAGCTCACTGCTATATTCCTTTTTTAAGAGGCAAGTGAGGCCCCAGCTACACAGTGAATGTAGAATAGAAATCCTTCCACTTGCTTGAATTCCTCCTTGTAGCAGGATATGTCACTTGGAGAAGTACTGTAATAGTGCAGAAATACTGCAGTGTCATAGAAGTGGTAATACAACTTCAAATGTAAAGAACTTCAGTAACTTTAAAGCTTTTTCTAAGAAAGTAAAAAAGAAGCAGTTAACTGTAATGCATTGAGGTACTTTAACTTGTCAGCCCAAATACTTTCATAGGGAAAGAGTTTCATAAGGAAGAA
This sequence comes from Rhynchotus rufescens, assembly GCA_032273925.1. NCBI lineage: Eukaryota > Metazoa > Chordata > Aves > Tinamiformes > Tinamidae > Rhynchotus > Rhynchotus rufescens. Next base: position 854 of record JAVCKT010001683.1, read on the forward strand.
TTTTTAAGCATACAGGAAAATGACATGAAAATTTGATTTTTTTTAGTTGCACTTCTATGTGGATTCTTTTTGAAGTTTTTTTAGAGGTGAGAAACATTATATATAATATAATCATGTTATATATTAATATTATAATGTTATATATTAATATTATAATGTTATAATACGCCTAAATGTAGACAAGATTTCTGAGTGTTTTTTTTTTCTTTTTTTTTTGTTTTTCTTTTTTTTTTGTTTTTCTTTCTTTTATCTTTCTCTTGCCCTTGTTTTAGTACTGATGAATACATTGCCCTGTTTGGTAAGTGCTTTTTTATTTTTTTTCTCTCTCTTTTTTTTTTCCTTTTACCTGAAAGGTAGTTCAGAATATAAAGTGTACAGGATTTTATGTGGCTGCATGGAATGGGCTGGGCTGGGCTCGGCTATTCTTCATGAACACTCTTGTGTTTTTCTTCTGCAGAGTTTAGTTTGATTTCTGGGCATCCCCTTTCTTGTTGCTGCCGGGAGGGGGACCCAGCACTTCAATCAAATGTTTGTCACATCACTCTGACAAAACTTTCCTTTGAAAGGCTTTCTGAGAAATGGACTTTGATCTGCTTAGGCATCTGCTTTGGCCAATAGCCAACGGGTAGGGACGTTTTTCTCCACAGTGAAACTACTTCTACTAAATGTGCATAATCAGGGAACATAGCTGCTTGTAGCACTCGTAGCTATTTTTTACTGGAATCTCCACTCTGATCTCTGCATAGGACATACGTTTACCTTAGCTTTCCATATGCTTATTAAAGACATTTTCATGTGGTGTTCTTACAGGTTATGTAGTGGCGTTGGCTTTAAAGCCATCTGATTGCAAATGCCTAAATGATCTGTTTGTGAAAAGCAGAGCTGCTGTTCTGCTTAAGTCCTTCACCTCGGAAGATGGGTGTATAAATCAGTAGCTGTTGTCTGCTTATAAAATTGTGTTTAGCTAAAAAGAACTTCAATACTCTTTCTGCTGTTCTTAGATGGGGAAGAAGTGTCAATGATAAGGTCTTGGTTTTTAAATGTTTTACACAAAGTGCCTTTGAAATGTTGCAAATGTTAAAATTGTTATATCCATTGGAGAGAATGCACATATGAATCTAGATTTACAAATTTCTGTTTTAGAGGAGTTCTTTTCTGAAGACTTCCTGTAGCTAATGATAAGATTTAATTTATATTTTGTCTTTTAAATCTTGAAAATGTGTGGAAATTCATAGAGAATAACTTAATTAGGTGTCTTCCTAGAACATAATAGGAAAATCTGTGTGTTAAAGTCTCTTTTGGCTTCTTATAATCAGTCTCCTGTAAATGTGGGGAAAATTGGTAGGAAATGAAAGAGAAGTTTTCGGAAGCTAAGAATATATGCTCCTCAGTTCTGTGTTCCTTTTTGAATGACCATATCTTAAACTTAACAATTCTGGCAGACTGCAGTAAGAAAAATAACCACTTTTTTTGAAGAGCCCGCAGCAATTGGTAGGGTTAAAAACAACTTCACTATGTTTTGCCTTGGCTCGTATTTTGCCTCCATCTTTTGTGCTAGTCATTTCATATTTTAAATATAAAAGCGAGAGAGTATAAAAAAGGGAAGAGGAAACTTAAGCAAGGAAAGATTTAAGGAAAACAGTAAATGACTGAAGTGTGCAAGTTTTCTGAGAAACGGCATAAGGAATTTAAGATATGGTGGAGAAGAATAAGTTTAACTGCAGAAGGTGCGCAAGAAAGTATCTGGGAGGATCATAGAAACAATAAGAATATTATGGTTTTCAAAGCATGTCTCTCTCTCTCCCCTGTGGGAGCATTTGAAGACTGAATGGATGAATGCCAGCTGTGTATTCGGTATATTATAGATGTTTTCTATGACTGTGTATACAGGCACTATTGAAAAAAATACTTAAGCATTTCTATACCATGTATAAAAGATATTTTTGATTGGCATATCCCACAAAGGGGCGCTTTAATTTCTGTAACAAGCATTAGATCCTTTTATATGCAAGTCCCTTAGACTCTCAGGCACGAGAGGTCATAACTGTGCTGACTGCATTCATAACTTCATATTTATTATTTACCCTCACTTTAATAACCTGGACGTTTTGCTCAAGAGGAAAGTAAGGTGCAGCTCGTGGGTTATCATAGTATAAAGTTAGCAAAAAGGAGTTTTCAACATGCCTCAAAAATTAATTCCTGCAGTTTTCTCATTAGGAAGGATATCTTATTTTTTATTTGAGAGAATCTTCACTATCTTCCCTGTGTCCACACTTGGAAAAAAAAAAATCTGAGTTAGGCTTAATCCACAGTTCTAGGTTTTAAAATAGTTGTAAGTTATTCTGGTGCATTGTAAGTAATTCTGTGCATTCTGACAATGTTAGAGAATGTTACTAGCATGCAGTTGCAGAAATTGTAATTAATGTATGTTTTCTATCAGATATTCAAATACACGGATGTGTGGAAAAAAAAACAAACTCTCCCTTTAAAAAAAAAAAAAAAAAAAAAAAGACTTTAAGCCTTTGCCAACAAACTGATGTCTGGAAAAAAAGTCTCCTACTGTGTTTGGTAACATTGTTATAGTGACTAGAGATGATAAATGAAGTAAAACTGGCTTTAGTAGATAACTCTGAGGTTACTAACTGTTGGACCACACTTGGTGCTCTGCAGGTGAGTCACGTCATTATTGTGATGTTTCTGAGATATTCAGTTAAACTTTACAGACGCATAGCATACATAAATTCAGAAGGTCATATATATGAAGTTCCAAATAGAGAGGTCATTTTTCTTCCAAGACCAACAGTTTCCTTTGGTGGCCCCCTGAGCCTACCATATATTTTACCTTGTAACCATGGCAGTGTAATAATTCTCAAGTCGAATCTTTTCTTGGAACACAGCTTAAGTTTCACCAGCAGCAGGAAGTAGCTGACTGAAAGGCAAATCATGCTCTTTTTGAGATGGGGATTCGTGCTGTGTAATTCTGAGTTCAGTTGTGGGTCTGGAGGGGGCCAAGTTTAATAAATTCTTTCCTGGAGGCAGCTTTATTTCTGCTGCCTGGAGATACAATAGGCATTTTGTTCAGCTGCAAGGCTTCATTCTTTAAAACACACACAGAACTTCATTGTTAAAATCAAATAAAATTGCAAATCATTTTTCTACTGCTCTCCTGATAATTCAGGCTGATTCAGAAGTTTGTATCAGCGTCATCTGCAAGGAGCTGTTACTCTGGCTGAAGTTTCAGAATGCTAAGAGTGAAATGCAAACAGAAAATTAAGGCTTTAATGAGTGAAGGGGTCACTTGTATATCTAAAACACATCCCAACAGGCTATAGATCTTCACCCAACCCTTAAATTAACTGTCTTACTCTATATATCATATAAAGTCTAGTCAGTGAAAATTGTAAAAGAGCAACCCTATAATGCCTATGACTTGTAGCATTTTATGCTAAATCTAGTCTGTGACTGGAAAAATATTGTATCTTTTTTTATGATACTTCAAGTAGTCTTGTACCAGAATATTGAAAGACAGTATTGCTATACAGAGAACCATTCATGTACAAGAGGCAGATATTCCTTTTTACAAGGACTTTCAATATTGCAAGTTAGATCTGTGCAGACGTGAGCTGTTCTTCTAGAAAACTCTTATTTAGAATGATACAATAGAGAAATCTCTTAAAACCTATTTCATTCTGCTGTTCTGCTATGCATCTAGGCTCTAATCCTGCTTACATATAAATTAAAGCTTTGTTTTTCAAGCAATTTATTTATGATTGTGTTTGTGTCCTTGAGTGACAGTAACAGTTGAAGTCCAGGAAGATAAAGTTGTAACTGAACTTGATTTATCCCTGAAAAGGTATATGCTTTCCTGACGAAGGGGTCTGTGCCTGGCTCATATATTAATGTTATATTAACATTAACCATATATTAATGCTCACAGCCATGAGTCTTTAGAACCTTTTACAGGAAAATGGGAAGGCATCCATCACTGTCATTGCAGCCTTGCGAGAAGGAATAATTTGTGATACCGTTCCTTTGGAGTGTTGCTTTCTCAGGTTTTGTGTGTGTCTGTGTAATGCTTTGTGGTTGCATTTAACCACAGTGAGATGTCTGTAGCAAAAATACCACAGTTGGAAGAGAACTGGGAACCTCTACTGTTTGTGATAGTTTTTTAATTCTTGAAGTGCTACAAATTTTAGAGTAGGAACTTCGTGTCTGGTTTTTTTCTTTCCCTTTTTGATGTAAATAGCTGTGAGCAGGATATTATTATTATCAGATTGTTGCATGAAATACTTGGAACGTTCCTATTTCGTGTCAGCAAAAGTTTATTTGTTTGAATTTATGCAGCCACTTTAATCCATTTAATGAGCTAAAGGGTTAAAATAAATCTAGTGGCTTGGCATCAATTGGAAAAATGGTAGAAGTTTCTGAAGACTAATATCAGGGCAGAAAAGGATGCCTAATACTGTGTGTCATTCTAGAGAGCAAAATAAATTTTAAAATTTTATGTGCTGATAAGAAAACATCAGAGAGTACTCACTTCCCAGCATTTTATTATACTGTTAGTTATCAGCTGTGGTCAGCAATTACTGGAGGAAAATGTGCAATGATTTGCAAATGATGAAGCAAAGCATTTTCAGTTCCACTGAATACCTGCCTTCGTACTTTTAAAATCCTATTTAAGCTAAAATACTATTTATTTATGTCCAATTTGAGACTGAAGGATTTTCAAGGCTAATGTATTTTCAAATGTAGGCATTTTGAGATTACTTTTGGGGACATTACAATTCTAGCTGAGATTTTTAATGAGAAAAGGTGGTTCTTTTTCAAAATGGGACACTTTCTTCACTCTTTTTTATGAGGCAGAATCGTAGGATTGAGCATTTCCTTAACACAGCCTTTTTTCACTGGTTAAGATGTTTTAAAATATTTTCTCTGTAATGCGCAGTGAGCATTTCCTGGAAAAATAAGGGCATCTTTTAAAAACTTTAGGCCCTGAGTTGCTTCTCTCATTTAATAACAGCTCATTCATGTTCTTGCTTATTTGGAAGAAAGGCGATATGTGAATGAGGTGGTTTAATTGGGCTGCAGCGTCATTATCTTACCTGGGAGCGCCGCTGGGGAATGAATCACGCACCGTAGGTCGCTGTTCTTCCAGCGATCCCTTGTGCTTGTTTAGGAATTGTGCTCCTGGTTTCCGTCCCGCTATAAGTAGCTCCGAGCAGTTCCCGGGCCCCTACTATTCTGCCCCTTTACAAGGATTAAGTTGTTGCTTGTGAAGGGAGGTTGTCTTCCTGTTGCAATAAATACTAAAGGCCTCAACCTTGTCTTCTCTGCTTCCTCCTTGCCTAAAAGGCATTTCCAACTGCCCTTTATTAGGGAATGTGACCCTTTTATGAAATGGAAGTTTGACTGGACCTTTGCCAGGGTGCAGCACGTGAAATCTAACCTTCTTATCTTGCAAATGGAGCAGAATCAGTGGTGAGAAGAATACCTGACTTTCACAGGTTATTTGCGGTTCCCAAAGGAAAGTGTGGAAATAAATCAGCGTCCAGACCTAACATGGTCCTACTACCATCACTAGATGGTAGGACAAGAATTACTCCAGCAATGGTGAAGTATAACAAGGTCCCTGTCCCTGTTGTAGTGCTTCCACCTGGGGTTAGTAGATGCCCCCATTGCCACTCAAAATTTACAAGAGAAGTGGGTCCTTAAAAGAGGCAAGACCTATTTTTGTCATTCTTCCCACAATGTATTTCTTATGTGTTACTTGTAATGATTCTGCTGTTGGTTAAATTATCTCTTCAGTTATGGTACCCTCCAGAATCTTTCCTGATGCATGGTTACCTTATGGCAATGATTATTTAGCAGTTCAATATGTTATATAGTTCAATATATTTTAAAATTATCACTATTTTAAAATTATTATTTTACAGTAGTGCAAGCTGGGTATTGTTGACTATGCTCTGAATGTTGGAAGGTTCTCAATATCTTTCATGAAAATGTGGCACAGTGGGAACACTAGACTAAACAATTTGGGAAACAACCTGTATTACCATTGTGCTTTTTTGTAGGACATTAAATTAACATGCATAGTACTGCATGAACCACTTATCTCTCTAGAGAATTAAATAGGCGATTTGATGCAATAGTCTTTTTGACTATCATCTACATATTTATATTAGACATCTTCAATAAACTTAATCAGCTTTTGAGTCCTAAAGAGGTGAGTTATGATGCTTCATTACTGTGCAGGCTTTGTCATACGTTCAGACTGGACCCTATATGAACACTCTCTTTTCCAGAGGATTTTGGCTTTTATTAATAGGTCATTCTGTGCGTTAATGTCTGTGATTTTGGTCCTAGTCTGTGTCACATAGTTTTAGGTATCTCTCATATGAAGAACCTGGGCTCTGACTTTCTTGAAATTAAAAACCAAGAGCATAATGAGAGTAGTAGCACCTGAGAGATGCCAGGAGCTGGTGTCTAGGCATACTGCATTCCTCATAGTGCAACCTGCAACTACTAAAATGCCTGATGATATTAAGTGGTAATGGCAAAAAAAAAAAAAAAAAAAAAAAAAGTCATTTGGCTGCCCTCATTGGTGTTTGGAAGCCTGATGGTGCCTGCTAGTCTTCTCAAGGTTGTTTGCTGAGATGATGCATTCCGGGAGAGAAACAGTTATTTTTTGGCCCTGGTTGTCTGAATGTGTTGCATCTACAGCATGCTGCAGACTCTCCTTACCTGGGACTTCCATAACTACCCTTCAGACACTTCTTAGCTTCTGTAACATTGAGCCAAGATGATCTATACTTTCTTTCAGAAAGCTGTGACTCTGAAGCATATTCACATTCCCTGGAAATTGTTTGTAGTTTGCGTGATGTTATGTGGTCAGTAAATCTGCTAAGGCACAAATAACACTTGTGATATAAACATCATACCTTTCCTTGAACAGTTACAAAAAAAAAATGAAAATGAAATATATTTGGTCAATTTTGATCAAAGGTTTTTGTCTTCTGTTAGCTTGTGGTTTAGATGATGTAGAATGTGAAAAAACAAGCAAAAGTGCATAGGGAATGCATTTCCTTAAAAGAAGTGGAGGAAATGCCTTGGAGGAAAAGGTTTATTATGTAAAATAATCTAATGATATCTATAAATGTTCATTTATTGAATAGAGGTGGAAACCAATTAGAAAAAAATGCTTCTGCTGACTTTGAAAATACATTAGCCTAAAATTAACTTTCTGTCTATAAAAACAGAAGTTAATGGGGAAGGCACTCACCTATACATGAAGGTCAGATAAAGACTCTTTATGGCTGAAAAGGCAATGGGGTAATAAATATTAATAGAATGCAGCTTTTGCTCACTTTGCTAAAAATTCTACCGAGGAAGATCCTTAACGCAATTTAAATGTCAAGCACCAAAGCATTTTCCCTTTTTATTTATTTGTATTTGTTTTACCACAAAGATTGCAACCTCCCTGGATTATTTTCAGAGAGACTGATGCCCACATATTTCTGAATTCTCATGGACTGTTTTTTTTAACTGGCATCATTTTAACAAGACCATAAAATGCAAACCAAGAGGGCCTTACTCTAGATTCACCGTACACTGACTGCGCTTCGTATTCCTAATGATCTTAGTGGTGGTGATAACTTCAGGTCAGACAAAGCACTTCCCTGTGTATAGCCTGAAGTAGAATTAAAAATGGATTTGAGTTGAAGCACTAGTTTTAATTAGTACTAAAGCACTTGAATGAAAGGGCTCTTGGTTCTTATACCAGTAGTGTTCGTCTGTAAATAGTTTATCACTAGACTGGCAATAAATCTGCTTTTATGGCTAAATTCCAAAATTATGGACATCATCCTACAACTGTCCACTTTGTATCAAAAAAACATAATATGAGATTTTTTTTGGAGTTAGGAATTAAAATTGCTTGTCTGCATAAGCATTTCATACTGTTTCCTAAGTGTTTGTTGCAGATTTCTCAGCATTAATGGAAATTGTTGTTAGCATTTTTTTCTTTAAGTTAAATAATTGTCCAGACTGATTTCATACAAGCAGCAACAGGGTTGACTTTTTCTCTCTTCCCAATATATCTCAGCTGTGGCATTTGTAAAATAAATGTAAAGATACTTGACCAGTTTTTAAAGTACCTTTAGACCCTTAGTTGAAAAAGCAGTGTGATTTTGAATTATATTGGTTATTTTTTTACATTGTTCCAGACATCAGATTTTGATTTTACTGCTTTTCTACAAGGATAGATGTAAAATAAAAGTCAAACAGTGGTGTTGTTTACTAGGCTCTTTACGTTATTCAGTGACCCATTGCTTTATTTTATTCTTAGCTTATGCCTGGTATAAGTAGATAGTCATATTAAAAAAAAAAAAAAAAAAAAGTGCCCTGTAGCTATTATGTTCTATCTCAACTCAGTCATAAACCCCCTTGTCTTTGACTTGAGCTCTCACAACACACTGCACAAGTCATATTTATCTGTCTGTGAGATTGTTAAGCAGGCTGCGTTTCTGTGCTCACTTCCAGGGCTTAATAACCGGGGTTTGTATACAGTGTAGAGGAGAAGACTTGTAAGATTGTCTCTGAACACAGGGGAACACTTAAAAAATGTAACCAGTAAAGGAGCGTAATCATTTAAGTGCAATAAAAAGAATGTCTCCTTGAGGCAGAGAAAAATTGTCATTTTTAGAGCCTATGAAAGGGTAATTTTGCTGAACCAATCCCACGTATAAATAGAAGGTTGAATTTCATACAGGATTGAATGTCTGTTTCCAAGTTATGAAGCTGAAAGGAAAGTTAATACTAAAGAACAAATTTCCAAGTCCAGAGTGACACATTGAAATCTCAGAAGTGATAAGGGCACATATCGTGTGTGTGCACAATAACTCTGTGCTCATGGTATGCAATTAGAAATAAAGATAAAATAGCTCAAGGAAAAATATGTAAAGTCTTTTTCAAGGTATGCATAGTAATGCTGTTTGGTGGATGTGATTTGTATATAAATATCAGTGAGCCTCTATTTTTGGTTAAGGTATATCCTGCTTGCTCCTCTTACCCTCTCTCTGGTGCTTTTTCAGACAGCTTTCCTGGTTAGCTCCTTTGAAAAAGTAACCATTTCCCTGTGCCCAACTTGTGCTGCTTTAAGAATTCTTAGTTCACAAAAAATTTCCATGGTGCCTTTATGGTAAAAACATTTATAATACTTGAAAAACAGAAATAAGCTTTCAAAAAACCTACAGATATTTTAAGTTCACTTTGCAGACCTGAGGGCTCCAATGTGCAAGTGTACATTGGCACAAGTACTCCTCTTTCTGAAAGCAAGGTTTCTTTCTTAGGAGAGTGGCTGAATTTAATGGAATCAATGATGGGAGCCAAGTAGTACAACCGAACGCCAACGCGCGGGGCTTGACCCTGGGATGCTCTTTGGTGCTGTGTGTCAGGCTTCAGGAAAAACTAAAAATGATCCCTAAGGCCAAGAGCCTGATCCTGCAGGACTTCTGTCGCTTCACACTTCCCAATTTTCATGTGTCTGTACTGTCCTGCCATGACTAAATCAGGATTTTCCCTAACTGTGTTTTCCTCTGCGGATTTCTGGCAAAAAAAACAACGATCATCTTTCCAGCATTGTCATAATTTAATGTCTCGTCCAAAAACATCTACTGTTTTAAGGTTTCTTTTAAAGCTTATTTTGTGGATGTGCTATCTATTTTATTTTCCTTTTTTCTATTTTTTTTTAATGCAGAAGTTAAAAGTGATTTGCTAAAGATACAGTCTCAGTCATGTTTGTAGCTGAGCTGAGCATTTTTTTCTTTTTATTTCTGCCTACTTCTAGTAAGGAACATGTGCATGGTTTTCACAGCTCTGATTTACTAACTTGATAAGCTGTACTGAGGCATAAAAGCGATGCAGCACAATGATGTCTCTCATCTGGGTTTGGTTCTCAGGGACATTTATGCATTGCAGAACCACAGGAGGCTTCAAAAATACTGCATCACCTCCAAGGTTCGGAGTTTAAAGGAAAGATTCCTATGCTGGGATCCTGAATGAGTATTTGGACACGTGCCTATCAGTTATCTGCCTTTAAAAGATACTGAGCTTCTGCAATTTCCAAGGTTATTTAAAACCTGATAATATAATATCCTGAGCAGCCCAGTCTAGTAAGTAAATAGTAGGTAGAGTGAGCAGCTCTGTTGGTGTTTCTCATGAAAACATTGGAAATGCATGGGTGTTGACCACATATGTAGGTGTTTGCTTCTGCTGGGCAGTTTCTCAAGGAAACATAAAGTCAAGATTATTGTACAATTACGTGTTATTTATGCCAACTCTTGACTGGTCTGCTATGCTCATAACATGGTATTTTATGTTTGTGTATCTGCTGCTAAGCCCACTGCATGAGGACACCGTCCTCAAGAGAACATTTAATGTTACTTTGCAGAATCCTATCGCTTCGTGGATGAAGAGTGTTTTCACAGAAATGAGGGAGTCCACCATGAAGCCCTCTGAGTTTACTTAGGAAATCTCTGATCGTAAGTATTATTGTATTGCTAGAAGCTTCAAAAGTTCCAAGTAGAATATTCTGTTTTCTAGCATATGCTGCAAGTCAAGAAATATTCCCATTCTTATGTTGGGTACTTGACTGGGATGTGAGCGCCTTTATTTATCAATGAAGAGTCTATTACTATACTCACAAATCCCCAAGTAGGCCTTTTTATCTCTGCTCAGAGGAGGCATATTTGGTTAAATAAATTTTAAAATTAATTAGAACCCTTCAATCTTTGCTAAAGCCAATGATAATTATTTCAGGGGTGGGTAAAGAAAAATGTATTTAATTTCCGTTTGTTTCCAAATATGTATTTTCCTCTGTAGACGTATATGAAGGAACTGTGAAAAATTACATAGAAAAGAAATATAGCTGGCAGGCTTCTCCACAGGTCATTTCTTTTCTCTAACGACTAAGGCAATGAACTATCAACGTTGTGCGCTGTTACTGTGGAAACAATTATTATTATGAAGGTTATAGTCTGCTTTTATTCCAAATGGAGACAAAAGAAACTGACATTCAAGAAAAAAATTAATTTAAAGAGGCGAAAATAACATGCAGAGATAAAGCATTGTTAACTTTTGTCTGAAGTTCTGTGTTAGAAAATGTTGATTTTAATATTGCTTCCCAAGTAACAAACTTTCCCCTGATAGTGTCTGTTGTTCAGCATACTGCTAGATCTCTTAAATCACTGTAGGCTAAAGTCTCTCCTGTTTCTATTTTTACATGCCTGGGGAAATGGAAAGGCATATCAAATCTTTTAGTTTTACTTAGTGTAGTTTTTGCTTGTTGTTTTATTTTTTTTGATTGTCTTGGGCTGCATTAATACTGAGTATATCTACATATCATGCAAAGGTGATTTGGAGCATTTCTTTGTTTACTTAGCAAATTACAAACTAAAATTTCCTTTTTTTTTAGGTAGCCTCGTTATCCCATCTGTTCTTGATTATTGTTAAAAGTCTACACTAAGTTCCCACCTGATTCTAACTACTAAATCAACTGAAACTCTCTTTAATCTTGCATCCAGTGCCTGCAAATTTCAGTGACTCTGACCTGCAGTCAGCATCACTGGCCAGTAATCTCATATCAGTTAAATCTCATATCTATTTAACTTATTTTCTTGACATGGAACATATGCAGAGCTACACAGAAAAGAAGACAAACTTTGTTAGAGGCAATAATAGGGGAAATAAAGAGAAAGTGACTGGAAGTTTAATGTTCTGGATATGAAGGTGCATTGCTGGTGAGTGGTCAATATTAAATTGACCTTTTAAATTGCCATTAAGACTTTGTTTTGAAAGGCTTCTTTGGGGAATAGCCTTGACCATTCCTTCTGCCGTAGTGGTTCTGCTCAGAGGTGTTGACTAGGCAGCAGATGACTTGGCAGCATCTGTGCACTTTGTTGATCTTGGATGCAAGTAAAGGGAATTTACAGGCAGCCATAAGACCCACAGATCTTGGTAGGATTCACTAATTACCTCCAGAATCTAGATAAACCTCTTGAATGCAGTGTGACCGTAAAGAATTTTCTTCCTAATTTGTTAGGTTTTGAAAAGGTTTCTTTAGTGCAGGTGAGAAAATATAAACTTAGTGTATCATGTTTTTCTTTTTTCTCTCTCACGCAGGATTTAATCCAGCATTAGTAACCATTAATGGCAGAGACAAGCTGAAGGCCCTCCTTCCAGAGGAAAAAATCCTTTCATGATGATTTCAACCAGCTGCTCAAAATGACTGTTCTTATAACCTCCTGATTAGAAGAAAGCTGTTTCTCCACGATTTTTTCTTCAAACACAACTTCTTCCTTCTTATCAAACATCTCTTCTTCGCAATACAATGCTTCTTCATATTTCAGTACAAATAAAACCAGAAATAAGATTTATTTCCCCTTTCTATTTCTTCATCCTTCCCCTTCCCAATTTTTTAAGGAGCCCCGAAATTGTGTAAATTTAATTCTGCAAAGTGTGAAAACATTGCTTTCTGTCTTTGGTGTAGGGGTTAACTGGCACCCAGATGGGCCCATCACAGCTTTGAACCCTGTTGAAGATGTAGAAAAGGAGATGACAAAAGCTGTAACTTTATCTACATGTTTGATGTCTGTACAGCCTCTAACTTGAGGAAATCCTTTTGTCCCTTCCCAGCGGAGCAGTGAGGTTGGTCCCCAGCAGTCAGAGCTAGAGGTACGCAGCTTTCTGTTTTGCATTCTGTATTTCTGTGCCTCTGGCCATCCTTAATTGCAATTATGCTGAAAAGAACGTTAATTTTACCTACAAACACGATGGTATTCCAAAGTAATGGCCTGCTGTTTTTCTCCACTTTACCTTCAGCATTGTCTTCCTGGTAATTTATGCTAAATAAAATGCTAACCTTGGAATTCAGCGTTGTCCACCATATGAAAGTGGGACCAGGCTTCAGATTGCTTTTCATCTGATCTATTCACAAGGTAGTGGCTGCTCAAATGTTGGGATTTAAATTATTATAAAGAAAAAAAAAGTGCAGAACTAACTATAGCAGTTTGGAAATGTAGGCAATGCCTTTTCAGGATTTGTCAGCTCACAAATTTTCACTACTATAAAAATTCTCAAGTGCTCTTATTGGAATAAGAAAATTCTCAGACTGCCAAATCCATAAGATATTTGCTTTTAGCTGTGATGATTTGCACAATATTATATCTTTAAAGTGTTGTTGGCCTCAATTTCTGGCTGTCATTTTTTCTTCTGCTTTTGACACTAAAGCAAGTCCAGATTACATTTGCGAAGAAATTTCTGTTTCCTTTATTTGAACACTATTAAAAAATGTTCTTCTGAAGACTACTCCTGTTTTACATATTGTAATAATAAATGCTATTGTAATAATAAATAATTTCATGCTAAATATTTAGCATGAAAATACTGCCCAATACTGCCCAGCTTGCATGTTCTTCAGTGTTTGTCTTTTAAAGAAATAACAGCTGGAAAAAGGAGAGTATTTGCCATGGAACTGGCTGAGAGAATGACCTAGATAATGTACTGAAATTTTCTCTATCTTTATTGTCACTGGTAGCAAGCCTTAGAGATGCTGGAGGTATAGGGTTGAAAAATTCTAATCAAGGAAGGAAGTATTAAAAAAAGATTTAAAAAAAAACAAATAAAACCCCTATAGCTATCTAGCCATGAAAAAAAATATGCAAATTATTCTGGAAAGAGGTGCACACACAAGACAGATAGTAAGTGTACACTACGTAAATAATTGCTCAATGTCTTTTCCTGTTGATATTTTGCAGTAAGTTAGGTTGAAGAAGAGAATGAAACCTTTAAAAAAAAATAAGAAATTTTGAAAAAGGAAAATTTGTTCATCTGTTACTTATAATTCTAAGGAGTGCAGACTTAAAACTGATTTTATGTGCATGCTGACTACATGTAAACTGCTGTTCTTGGCAAGCCACTGAAAGCTAACTACCATTTAAAAAGCATTCTGCAATATATCATTGCACTGCTCAGCAATAAAGTGCCTTAAATTCACTGTAGTCATTGATAACTCACAACCTAATAAAGATGGTGCTTAACTACCAGAGATCTGCCTGCTACAAAGTCGTTCTCAGTAGTAGAAGCTGTGCAAAATTCATGGCGTAAAGTGATTCATGAACTCCATTTAATCAGCACACTCAAAATGGGAACAAAAGTCTGCAGTTGTGGAAACCTGTTTTGAAACAATTTTGAAAATGTATCATTTATGAGAAATATATATTTTTTACCTTGCTATAACATTTCTGTTACAGCACCCACCATAACGAAGTATCAACACACAAGTTTCTCAGGGTAGCAGCACTTGTTATGTTAATGATGGACTCCAGCATGCTGGTGTTTGAATATAAAATGTTCATGTCATGAAGGTCATGCTAAGACTTTATCCTGTTTATTTTTGTAAGAGCTGGTGCTCTTTTATTAAAATATTTATATAGAGAATAGAATGTAGAATGCTAGAAAAACTATCATACCCAAGTAATAACTAATTGAAAGAAAATAAGGATTCATTTTTTTCCCCCTTTTTAATTCCAGAAAAGTATCTATACCGGTGTTATCTAAAGCAATATGTTGGTGACTCTTTACCCTTTGCTATGATGACTTCCTGTCCAAGTCCAAAATGGAGCAATGCAGAAGCCACCTTGCAGAAGAACAGGTCTAAACATGTCTTTGCATATGTGATGGTGCATTTGATTGTGTCTGAGGTCTTTTGTAACCTCAGTTTAAAACAGGGTATATGAGTGTTGGTATATATGTGATGAGGGTAGAAAGAGGACAGTCCTGATGCATTTTCATGGGTGCACAGCAGATGCAGCCAAACTGTCCACAGGATTCACAGTGTGCAGCAGCCCACAGTAATTGCGGTGGTCCCCAGGGGAAGATGATCTCTCTTGGGCACAGGTTTCCCACCTGAAGATTACAGCCAGAGAGTTGGTTGAAGAGACAAGAAGGTCTTTACCTGTTACTCTGGAGCAGCTCTTGAGGGTAAGAAATGCCACATAGCACTCAGCTGGAGCAGCCTCGTGGTTTGCCAGAAGGTAAAACAAGACTGATTTCTATGCTGGATGGGCACATGGTTTCGCTGGACCCTCTCCTTGTGGTTTTTAAGAGTTCCTTTTTTTTTTTTTCCCCCCCCTTGTGTTTTTTGTTGGCTGAGTAGTATCATTACTACTATGAAACAGAGTAGGATCATTAAAAAAAACAAATCACGTATCAAAACAAGTTTCAGGGAAAGATGATAGTTATTTTGATTCATTAGTTGAATTCCTTCTCTGCTGAACTTGGAGAGACCTTCGCTTCTTTGCATCTGTGTCTGGAAGGCACTGAGAAGTCTGGAGTGCCGTCTTGGATTTTATTGCCCTTGAGAGAGACTGAGTGAGGAGAAATTAGGATGATGTGTGATGGAGTCCATCTCTGACTAGTGTGTTTGCACTAGGGTTATCCTTGTATCCACTGTTGTAGCTGGTAAATTTTCTTAAATTAACCTCAGGAGTAGCAGCTGCAGATGGATAAAGAGGGCCCAGGAGTCTGAGGTGCAGTGAGGACATGGAAGGAGAGGGGAGAAGCAACCAGCTGGGATA
The DNA here is from genome assembly GCA_032273925.1 of Rhynchotus rufescens. NCBI lineage: Eukaryota > Metazoa > Chordata > Aves > Tinamiformes > Tinamidae > Rhynchotus > Rhynchotus rufescens. The sequence continues at coordinate 16,486 of JAVCKT010001683.1, forward strand.
AGCACCCCGACCTTGCAACAGACACAGCACTTTGCTCGAGCTTTGAGACTGCCTTTCAAGGGGCTTTTTTTCTGAATCTCCAATTGTTAAAATTTGGCTGGTCCACAAAGGCAAGGATTACAGCTCAGTTTTTGCTCTCGGTGACAAAGAGACTTGTTTTAAAGGTAATCCCTGAGCACTTATCTCTGGCCTCCAGATAGCGCGGGCTGGTGCTGAGCAAGCAGCCGGCGAGGCTGCGTAGCCCGTGCTCATTAGAAGCTCTGACAGGCTGCTCTGTAGCTCTGACCCTGTGCTGAACAGGGGAAAGGAAGGGGCCTGTGTGCTGTGGGAGGAAGTTTTAATCTCTGCCCAGGTGCTGCATGAAGAAATCCTGTTAGAAAGAAAAGGCTCTGAGGATGTAGGTTTCACACATCACTTTGAAAGTGTCCCCTTCATGAGAATGATATCAAACTACACTGCCAGTAAATATAAAACAAAATGTGTCACAGTACTTTCCACACAATACTGTGTTTGAGGTGCTTGTATTTTTAGGTTAAAATGCCTTAGGTATCATTTCAGAAGCATTTAGGTAGGGATTAAAACCTCAGATCTCTTTGTCCTATATTTAACCTGCTTTATTTGTGCTAATTTTTCATAAAACTTCATAAAATGCTGGGATGTGAGTGGTGGAGGGAAAGGCATTAGCTATACGGGCTGTGTATTTAGTACCTAATAAAAGACGTGGCGTTTTTTTCTAAGATGCTTATTTTTTTTTCCAGAAGAGAGCAGTCAAGACAGTGCTGGAAACTCTAGTGCTGAGAAGTCCCTAGGCAATCTCAGCAATGCAGGATGCCGATGTCCTTGTCCCAGAGCTTGACTTCCAACTTGTTCAAGCAGAAACGGTGAAAGAAAGATCCATTTGGTACTGGAAGGCTTTTAATGCTAAGAGGGAGGACTGAATCCCAGTGCATATTGAAGTGAGAGCTCTAGATTCAGGGACTTCAGCTCAGGAGTAACTGGACTGTGTGTGGTCATACATAATCCATACATTTCACTACATACACTACATACATTTCACTATGTTGAAGAAGTAGTTTAAAGATACTTTTGGGTGGTATGGAGCTTTGTGAAGTTACCTAGCTGAAATTATTATGAAACTCTGATTTAAAAGTTAAAAATACGTTTGTCAACATTGTGTATCATTTGACTACAGCAGTTTTTACACATCAGGAGTCAAGTTTTGCATGCCGTGCCATATTGCACTAAAAATATATCAGTACACATGGGAAGCTACTTGAATTCCTAGAGGCTTCCCTGGAGTAGGCATTTCAAACGTTTCCACAGCTCTGGGATAGCAAAACTTAGCTTGCTCAAGTTGTCAGTGTTCAGGGGCAATGTTCTCAGGGAGCTCCAGCCACTGGTAGATAAATCTTATTCTGTACCTACATTTCTTCCAGCCTTTTCTCCAAGATTATTTTTAATGATAATAGTAGTTTAATACTGGGAAATCTATTGCATAGTTGCCTTATGACCTTTATTTTGAACACAGTTAATTATGGAATTTGAGGGGTTACCCATTTTGTTTCTTTTTCCCTTGGTGTGGCAAAGTGTTTTTATAATGAGCTTAGTTGGCTCTCAGTGTTACAAAAGGTTGCTATACACCAATGAATCATAATTACGTGTATTTAGCATAATAGTAGGAGTCATTTACAGCCAGTTGTTCGTAACAAATGTTAATTGTTGTCATAAATGACAAGCTCTTCTAATTATAAAGAAAACAAACCAAAGTCGAGTTCTGCTAAGGAGCAGGATGTTTATATTACAGAGAATTTTGCTGTTTTATTCATGAGCAGCTCTTCAAAATGGTAAAAAGGTACAAATCTGGGGTGCCTTGAAGGTTTAAAACATGCCTTATCTTGATGAAAAATGATTGCTGGTTGTTTCAGTGAAATGTAGTTATGGTTGGGGCAATGACATTTCTTAAAATGCATGGAAGATGCCCCAGGGAAAGCTTCACTGATAACTGCACCGGGCAAACAACTTGAAATCGTAATATGGACTGTATGAACTCCATGCAATATAAGGTAAGAATGAAAACATTTAGAGTTCAAAACTGTGACCTAGTAGCGTGCCATGAGCGCGTAGACTGGAGACAGAGGGGAGTGTTCAGATGAGCAAGTACCCTGCTGCTGCAGCTTTAATGAACTCTGTTTGTAAAAAGCAGATAGCAATTTGTTTGAAACCTGTGCGGCCCTCTGTGCTTCCAGAGGTGTGCCTGGAAATGGTGCTTTGCACAAGTCAAAATGCTTGTGCAGGGAGGACTGCCCGTCCTGTCCCTAAGAGCGAGGGAGGCTTTGCAGCAGAGTGCACCTTTCCAGGCACTGGGAGAATGTCTGCCATATACTGGAATGTTGTACAAGGAGGCATGATAACCTCTCTCTATTTCATATACATATATATGTGTGTGTGTGTGTGTGTTCCTGAAAATATGCATATTTTCATTTGTCTGTAGAACAGACTATGCCACTGCTCCTTCGTCCTCCCCACCAGACTCACGCATGGTTCTGGTGAAGAACTGATTATTAGAACCAAAAGGAAGGGCACAAATCGACCTTATTGCAATCAGTCAGAAGGTTGTCAGCATCCTCAATAACATCAGTTTAAATGTAAACCTTGGGTGTATGTGGTAACAACAGAGAAATGCTGTATGTGCAAGCGTGGCAGGAAAAGAGAAAGAGGTGAAGAGGGATCGATATTATAACACTTGGCTTCTTTTGAGTCGTATTTACACGCAAGAATTGAGAAATGCCTCAACACAGAGCTGTGGGTCTCATTATTAAAGTGGGCATTTAAAATGACAATTGTTTTCTTTCTTTTTTGGTCTCAGCACTTCCAGTCTTCACAATAAACTATTCTGGGAGAGAGCGATTAGAAGCAGCTGTGGGCCTCCGTGATGTGAAGGGCACAGTAGGAGTGTGGGGAATTTAAATATCATTTGTTTCCTTTTCTCTTGCTCCCCTCCTTTCCCCCCTCTCCTCAAGCCCCTTCACAGGGGAACAGTCACTCATTCACAGCCATGGACAAGGACCCCCTACGTGTCACCGTGTCCGAAAATCCCTCGGCAGCGCCACTCCGGGCTCCCGCTCACTCGACACGGCTGGAAGTCGCTGCAGGACCCCAGGACCCATAAACCTGCTGGCTGTGCACACCGCTTCCCCTCCTGCCCCAATGGCTCCAGCCCCACGAGGAGCCGGTGGAGCCTTTCCCGCCTGGAACCCGAGTGCTTTGCTGATTAACGTGGCTTCTTTCCAACCCAGCCTTGCACTCGCGATGCACTCAGCATGGCAAGGACACCCAGCTGATGATCTACCCAACTTCCCTTTGTTGATGATTGCCCCAAATACATCTCCTTGGTATTTTCAGCCTTGATTTTTAGGTACCCTTTACATCCCTATCAATCTTCAGGCCAAGGAGAAAATTAGCCAAATCTGCACATTAATCTAGTGGGGTGAGTTGTCCCTAGGCTGCAGGGGCTCCCTTGATAAAGAGTGAAGAAGTGCAGATAACTTAGTAGTTTACTTTTAATCAATGCTACTCTGCACAATGCATTATTCCAGCAACCAGTCTAAATCACTGTGCACCATAACAGTTGTTTTCAAAACCTTTTAATCTAATTGGAAAAATCTTCCTTTCTTACTGGTAATAAACACTCACTAAACTGTCTGCACCTAATTGAGCTGTAGTAATTTATGTGAGCTCCCCACTGCTTTTCCTCCTTTTAATCAGGCAGACTGCTTTATGTCTTTAACTAATGAAACCCAAGACTTCACCAAGTAGAGCTGATCAAATGTCACCACTGAATAAATCTTCATTAAAGCTGGTGTGTCCCGCATCCTCCTCGTGTCCCACTTCCTCATTAACTCAGAGCAACATCATCATAGGGAAGTGATGGCCACTACTTCATTTATAAAAATAATCAAGCTGTAGTCATTAATGTCACACCAAATCAGAAAGTGGAAGGATAAAGTGCTGGAGTGCCTCACTATTAATAAATGCACTAATGTTTTTTTTTTTTCCTCTTCTCTCTTTTTTCCTAGAAAGAGCTCAGCATCCTTGACTAACTAGGACTAGGAGGAACAGGTCACTAGGTGCCTGTAAACTAATAGAAAGATTCCCTATTTTATGTCTGGCTTTATGTACGCATAGATGAGGATGGAGTGCATCCAAATCTTCCATTTGTGCTCTGGTCTATTCTCTTATTTACTGTTTTTGATGATACGGTCACAATATTTGAGTTAAGCTGAGGAAAAAGGTGGCAAGGTAAGGATGGTTAAAGCAAAACTTAAGTACGGTGTTATGGAAAGTAAAGGAAAAGTTGAGACGTATGAGCTAGAGAAAGAGCATTTAGATTTTCTTTAGGCTTTTTTTGACTATTTATCTGCTGTGATTGCCTAATTCAGAAGAAAAAGCCATCCCATTTCATGAAGCTGTCATTTCTCAAGAGAAGATGCAGGTAAGTGAGGAGGATAGTCCAGAGCAAATGATAATTTACTTCTTTGCCTTTTAAAAATGTTCTCAACAGCGTTCTAGTACTGCAAGATTATTTATTTTACTCATAAATTGAATGGAGAATGAATGCATTACTGTTATGTGGGCTTATAAGTAAAGCAAAATCATGTCTCTGGTCTCTCATAGAAATATTTTCCTTTTCAAATTACTTTCTCGCCAGACAGGAGATAAGCAGTTAATTTGTGTTTATTAATTAACGGATGCCTTGCAGCTCTGTTGGGCACAGTCAGAGAGGATACAAAATTTCTCATGCCGGCAACCACGAGCAACATTAGTTTTGTTGCATGGTAGAAAGTGGAATTAACTGTAAGTTTAGGTGAGGGTTTGGCCTGATTTGCAGAGTCCAGATATCCTATCAGCATGCTGGTTTGGTTCCACAGAGGGCCAAAAATATGTTGTGAGCACCTGAATTTGCAAGGTCATAAGCAGTGATTTGTGATCTCTTTGGAGCAAAATAAAGACATAATAATCAGTAATCTTTCCTATGGAAATATTTTGTGGTAAAGTTAATTATGATAAGTTTTTTTTCTCTAAAAGCTAAAGAGATGAGTTTTGGTTTAGGCATCGCAACCTAAACAGTTTTTATCATGTTTGCATAAAGAACCCAAATCTCTTGATTCTGTCACATTTTCAGAATATTTCGGGCAACTCGTTTTTGCAATTGGATTGAACACTTTT
>JAVCKT010001685.1:0-11446 GCA_032273925.1 Rhynchotus rufescens
CAGCTGCAGTATTGTTAGATAATACCGTTCTCTTTTAAAACTTAGGTACAGGCACTTCATTGTAAAGAGGGAAAGAAGAATTGTTATCTCACTTTTACAGGCTGTAAAATCAGTGAATGCAGAGATGAGGCAACTTACTTATGGCATAGCAGCCATAGGACTGTACTACCCACTAAGCTTCACTGTTAAAGAAGTAAGAAAAAGAAATGAATGAGGTTAAGGCTGGTCGCTAAAATCTACACATTTTTTGTTCTTCTCATTTGCCCTGGTTATTATTGTGCTATTGGGAAGCATATTTAATGACTTTTCTTGGGACATGCACACAACTTTTTAATTAAACTTTTTGATTTAAAACATGATGAATGCAAAATCTTGACAATTCTTTTACTCTACTCCTGACTTTCTAGGTCATTTGCTAAATGACCATGAACAAGTAGTTTATATGTACTTTTGTCTCAATTTGCTTGCAAAATGCTAAGCCAGTGCATAACTTTCAAGCTCTAATGTCTTTAGCTACCCTTGTCCTTGATGTTTCCATCAATTTGTTTCCATCCATTTGTTTCCATCATTTCCTCTTGGTGTCTGAGCAAAACAGCCCCTGTGATGGCATGATTCACCCAACTTATCTGAGATGTCTGCTTTAAAGTGACTCATGCCTGCTCCTTTCCATTAACTATAAAGGGAGACAAGGGTCACTAATGGAGATGTAGATGTCTCTGGTGCAGACATCTAACATTAAGTGAGAAGAATCCCACTCTCCATGTCAGCTCAGGCCTGACAGAGACTGTGGCAGTCAGCGCGGTCCAGCAGAGCTTTTGGCACAGGTACAGCACTGCACAAAAGCATTTTACTTCCAAGACTATATCGGGACCGAATAGGAATCTTCTTGTGGTGCTCAGAGCCCGAGATGATTAGCAGAGCACATTGATGCTGGCCCCACACAGAGCTGGTATGGACATCTCTGCATGGCAGAAGTAATTCTGGGGAGTTCAGTGCAGAGGAAGGACATAGTAACTTAGGTTTAACAAGACCAACGTGTTCAGGCATAGCACTGACCTCGCTGTGCGTAAGCTGGCCCCATGCAGAGCTTCTCCACAGATGTCCACATTTCTGAAGCAGCAACAGTGATACTCTACCTTTCTTGGATCTGTTGAGAGCTACTGGAACTGGCTTTCTGGGAGCAAGCTTAAGTCTTAAGGCACTAACACTTTTAATATCTACCTTTCTTTTTTTCTGTATACATTATCTTAAACCTTATTATTTGGATAATGAGGAGATGTTTGAATAGGATGGATGGTCCATTTTTACGACTGCCTCCTTCTGTATGGAGACGGTGATATGCATAAACTCACCCTCAATGATTTTTTTTTTTTTGTTTCTGACTGAAATATGTCAATGTTAAAATAGAGCAATAATTTATCTTTATGTGATTATCATGTTAATTGTTCAGTAGCTCTCTAGTATGCTAAGCACTGTACGTAAGAAATTTCTCATTTTTAAGACGTATTCATATTAACCTTATCTGTTGAAAAATAATGTTGACACAGTACTAAATATTTCTGCACATTTTGGCAAACAAGCAAATTATCTCCAAGTCCTGATCAATGGGGTTATTTCCTAACATTACATTGATATTTCACTGGTTGGATATGACTGCATGTGCTGCTGAAACACTAGGTAATTTTGTTCATCACAAAAAGCATATTACTTTATCTCTCCCAAGAGAGCCTCAAGTAAACCCTTCATGTTTGGAATAAAATTACCAAGATTGTATCATGCCTGAAAACAGCCATATCTGATCTCTTCCTACAGTCCACACACTTGTTAGTTGTACCAAAGACTTGCAAAATGTGCTGCAAGTGACCACAGCCTTGTTTTCCCACTGCTGCCATTAGTGGGCTAATGGCCTTTCCCATTTAATCTGTGTATCATTTGATGCTGGAACTGCTCAATGCTCTGCTGAACCCTCAGGCCAGAATATATTGAATTGATCGTGCAACCACCTACATTTGCAGATAACTTCTTCTGGTTCCTACAAACCCTCTCTCCCATTACACCCCATTTCTTAAATTTTTTTTTGAGGGAACTGCAAAAATCACACAAAAAACTCTTTTTTTAAAATAAAGAGATTACAACAAAATCTAATCCACATGGAACACATATCCTTGTCCACAAATTCACTAAATCCTACCTCTCAGCAATTGCTCTGGGTGGGTTATTTTCCTCCCTACTTTCCAAAGCTGTGACTGTTCAGACAAATAGCGTGCTCAAGACTAGAAACTGAATTGTGAGGGGGAAATAGCCAAAATCTACTCATCCATTTTAATCTGAAAATTCTTAATCTTTAATTGTGCAATGAATATGGGTCCAAAAATGTGCCAAAAAATTAACATGAATAGTGTTTCACTTTGATGGCTTGATTTCTGTAAGTTGGTCATTTGAAAATCCAACAAACCCACAAAGCTTGACATTCTTAGGTATTTGGCCATTAAACACCTTCAGAGAGGATTGATCAGCCAAGACCTATCTTCTTTCTCCCCTGCTTATTTGTTAAGTCTCTGAGAAACACAGAGGGAAAATTGTGCTTTCAATAAAAATAATATTTAATTAAAATATTTTCTTTCAGCAGAAAGGTCTGTCTTGGTGAAAAACACATTTTTTCACCAAAAGCCATGTTTCAAATGAAAATATACACAGAATAGATGTGTTGTTATGCAGAGCTCAGTCTGGGCACACAGGAAGATGAATGATTGCTTTTGTAGAGTGAGGAAAAGAACAGAAAGACCAGCAAGGGAGGCAGAACAGTAATCAATGGAAGAGATGACTAAGCTAGTTTTATTTCTAGCAGCAGAGGTAAAGGGAGGCGGGGAAGACACATTTAGGAGTTATTATACAGGCAATAGCGACAGGATTTAGAGTCTGAATATGATGGTCTTCCTTAAGAGCAAACTGGCTTCCGAATTAAACCATCCATCAGCATGGTGTCTTCAAAAGGAAATGAAGCAAAGGCTGCTTCATATGCATGTTCCCACTAACAAAATTATAGAACATTACCATCCGGGAAACAGATCGTTTGCTGACAGATCAGTTATGAAGAGGGTTTCTGACAGCACTGACTATGGTCAAGGAAAGGATTTAAACATACGCTTAACTTCACCCATCCATCACAGGTTCAGAGCTAAATAACCCTTAGGATGATAGTAACTTAATAGCTCCAAGTTTTAATGTATTTATTCTTGCCGTCGTGATGCTTGAAAGCACTATTTATTACCCCTGATTTACAGGAGTGAATTTAAGCACATTTAGAGCCGGTTTCTAATTCCCGCTGAGCTCCGTTCTTTTGAGGATCGGGGGCTATAGATCTACACAGTGCACCGAAGCGCAGTGCGGGGAGACCTGAACCGCTGCCAGCTGAGCCTGCTTGAAAGCAGGGCTCATTAGCGTGGGCACAGCCCCAGTCTAGCCCTGAAACTGAGCTCCTGCATGGCACTGCCTTGGTTTCCCTATGGCTGTGCCAGTTCCCTAGAAAGCTGGCTCTAAGACTGCTGTGCCACATTAAGTCATGGAGATGTAAATATCTTTGCCACCCATCAGCGGCAGGCAGCAAGACCGAGCCCAGGTTTATAAATCCAATCCTAATGCTATAATGCATGGCCATTTTTTTTTTTTTTTTCCTTTAAGTGGCTTCCTTTTTTTCCTTCAGCTTCATCAGGACTATAGATTTGCTCAGGCAGAAACACATTCCCAGGTGCTTCCCAGAACTGAGGCTGTTAAGTTCCTGAAGATACAGATTCCTGGGAAAGCAGAAAAATCTTTACTGCGTTTTCAGGGAAATGACATTCTCGGTGCCACTAAAAAAAAAAGAAGAAAAAAAGAAAGTACATTTTCTCTTCTGCTTTCTTGAAAGCATGTGAATGACTTGTCAATTGGGAGTGCCTCCCTTGGGTCCAGACATATTCTTACAAAGCCTTTTACAAAGGAAATTCATTTCCAGGGCCCATTAACAAGTGGTTTCAAGATTCTAGACAAGGATTCCGGAAAACTGTTCCAGCTGAGAACAATACATTAAACAGGAGTCAAACTTTACATTGCAGCCCTTAATAATCAACAACTGACTTGGGCATTAATGAACTAACTTTTCCATTAGGTAACAGCTAATGGATTGCTGCAGTCTTATATTGTCTCTGTGCTCCAGTGTCCTAGTTTTCTCCGACTGCTAATTTAAAATGCTTTTCGCTGTTGCAAAGAGCGCAGTTAACTGCTAAAGAACAATTTTATTGCCCTAAAACAGTAATATATTTGCATTCATTACTATGAGTCTTAAAACCTATTACTGATATAAAAGAGAGGATAACAACATGAAGGGTTTGAAGGGCAGTAGATAATAGTCTGAAACGGGCTCAGAAATGCCTGAAGTATCAGACATAAAATGGGAATGATAAACAAGTTCATTATTTGTTAGTGACGGTTATGCTAGAGGGAACATTTTTTATATTATTTTTTTCCTTTTTAAAGTTTTATGGAGAGTATATTTCAGTGCTAAGCTGGGCATAAATTAAACATGTTTTACCCGGCTGTTCAGTTAAGAAATAGTAAGAGCTAATGAGCTGTAGAGTGGTAAAGCTGTTAAGCCAATGTGAAAGGACTCAGTGGGGCAATCTATGAAGCATAAAAGAGAGAAAAGCCCCCTTTTCACAGCCATTTGCTCGTGCTCATGTATTTGGGCTGAGCTTAGCTATGTACCACATTGAAGTATACATGATCAGGAGAGATGCTTCTATCCTGATTGTTTGGAGATGATAAAGAAAAATACAACTACATCATTAAGAGACCTAGAGATTCCTTAAACAACATTTGCTTCCAAATCATTAATATTGATGGATATTGGATCGATTCTCCCCTGCCTGATTTTTGCAGGTACTCACCAACTACAGCTCTCAAAGACTTAATTTAAAGCTAGAATTGCCTAGCTTTTCCAGAATCAAGCCAGCTATGACAGCTGGTCTGTTGAGACGCTATTGTCAATAGACAATATTTTCTTTGGATTGTACTGGGATAGACTGGTGGTTTGAGATCATACTGATAATTGGCCATTGTCAAACACAGATTCTTCTTCTTTGCTTAGGACTTTTCTTCTTCAAAATTCAACTGATTCACTTGGCTTAGCCTTAAACACTCATGTAATTTAGGGATTTACACACAGGTTATTTTAAATATAGAACACAAAGGGTGATCCATGGATCAGCTACAAAACTAGGTGAGTCACTAATCTTGAAACCTTGGGAATTTTTCCCTTGGGATTCTTCCACTCTCTGTACAGGACTTTTCTCACTGTATTTTGATGCTTTGGGAAGACCATATATCTTGTAGGTACCCAAATGTGGTACTGCATGAGAGACAGACGCAGTGCAAAAACCAGTTTCTCATTGCCTTCTTTACTAATTGCAACTTGAATGATTTCTGCTCATTTAATTCTTGGTGGTTAAGATTGAAATGGTTATGTGAACTATTTTCTTAACCTACTAGATAGGATTTCTTCTCAGATAATTATAGTTTTGAAACCAGTTGATGTTCTAGTCTTCACCTATTCCTAGATTTTTTAAACTCATATCCTATTTTGGCTCCTCTTAATAAGAAGATGAAAGACAAGTTTACAGAGTAGCTCTTTCTAGTGAATATTGCTCTATAGTGTTAGGCAGAGATCTTTTGATTCACTATCTTGAAATTAAATATCAAATATTTCACCATTACAAGTATAAACAAAACTATATGTTTTACCAAGTGAGTGCAAGGCTATACTCCAGTTCTCATCCCAGAATGTGAGGAACAAACACACATTTCAGTGACTTTTTACTTTTTGCTTAATTTAGCTATTTTTGCATCCATTATGTCTGAAATTAGCCCCCCAAATTTCCATGACACCTAACATAAGGAGATCCAGTCCACTTACGGTATTTAGGTACCATTTCATTTTTTTCTTTATTCCTCTCAATACCATTGTTATTACCGTCATCACTGATATTATTATTATTGAAGTTGTCATCGTCCTTAGAGCACCCTCATCCCAAAAGAGAAGAGCTATCAGCATAAAAATCTCATTATGGAAAGGATGAATAAGTGCTTAGCTGGTGCCTGACCTAATTTTTTAGACTCCATTTATAGCTGATGAATAGAAATTCACCTGACCTGTTTTAGAAATCCACTTTAGAATAAGATTGAACCTTTTCCTAGAAATGTCAAGTTTAGAGGTAGATATCTTCACTGTGGTGATGACATCAAACCCATCTTACCCTCCCAGACAACGTGGGTACCAAAAATTGTTTTTCCAAACTAAACTCAGATGTCTTTTTTTACCCTCTCATAGAGCATGGAAAAGGATTTCTCTATCGAATGATTGAGATGAAGAAACCTTTTCTACTGTTTCTGACCTCACATTCTGCCCCACATGCATCATTAAGATGCCACAGTTCAACCCTCTGAATTTATAGTTCGACCATCTGTGAGAAAAAGAAGCTCTGAAAGACCATGCGCACATTTTAAAATATATTGACTCTCTCTGGCACTTTTTATTCAACTATATTAGAGCTTCTACATCTGTCAAGAGCAGAACTATATTTTGGAGGTCTGCAGGTAAACTTTGGTTAAATACTAGGGTCAAAATTGTCTTAAAAAATTATTAACTGAAAAAAAAAAAGGCTAGTTAAACACAGATAAAAAGCTAGTTAAATACAGAGTGAAAACAAACCAATCCAAAGATCAGCTATAAAGATTAGCCAAAGTTTATGTAATGTCATCCTCACTAGAGCAATTCTCTTTTTTTCTTTTCTTTTATTTTTTTTTTCCCACCATTTTGTCATTACATAAGGTAAAAGCAGAAGCAGCTGGGAATTACTTGCATGAAACCTGACAGTTGTGGCGGCAGAAGCAGAGACAGCCTCAGGTGTCCGTTTGGCTGAACGGTTTCTGTTAATCAGTACCACTGTAATAATGATTAGTTTTAAGTCATTACGTATCTCCTTTGAAAAGGACAGAACGTAAGAGTTAAACATCCCCTGGAACCAGCCAGTGTTTTGTGACAAGGTGACGGTGGCTAAAACGTGTGGGATGCGGTCAGACAGTACAACCAGCCAGGACTGAGGTTAGCACCATCACAGATGGATCACCCAGTCCACAAATGGTGATTCCCCATAAATCATTATGAGAAATAGACTGGCTGCACTAGTTCATAAATTCAAGGCAAGTGCCTATTTCCATAAGGCCCAAGCAGACAGACAGCACGAGGGATGCAAACATGCAACTACCACATGCAGTAGTTAATGTGTTAGCATTCTAACAAATTGAGCCACTTCACTGGCCTATTTATCAGTTCAAGCTATTTAGAAATGTTGCTACCATATGTTGTCCATTGAAACGAATGCTAAACACTGCATTTATAAATGGTAATTTATGACTCATAAACGTCTCTGCTATTAGAGTCATTCTGCCACTGTGAATGGAATTGATAGCAGTTTCTGCACTTCATGTTTTGTTTTTTTTCACTCCCCTCATTTCAGGGATATTGTTGATATTAAAGCTTTAGTGCCTCATAGAGGATGTTATTTAAAAGACTGCGTGCATGAGAAAGAGGTTATTTTTGTGTGCTATCCACCCTGGAAATTGGTTTCAGCTTCCGAGGTAACTTTTAGGAACACATTTTCAAAGAGAGTGCTTGGATACAAAACCATTGAGTAATTTTCAGTTAAATAAATCTGACTTAAACATCAAATGGGCACACAAATAGATGTTTGTTCCTCTTCTCTTTCCCTGTCTCCCCTGAAACATTTTGTCTATCTATATTTACCTTGAGTGGGTGTTGTTGAACTCAGAAATTGTTATTTTTAGCCCCCAGGTTCATTCTACTTTCCAAAGTGCCTTTTAGGAATGAATTTTCCAATTTGCAATGTCACTTAAGATTTCCTATAGCGTTAAACATCTCAAAGTTACTTGCCAAACTACATGGTAAGCACAGTTCCCACAGGTCAGCTCATTCTGTCTGTCTTGGACAGATCTTCACATAGAATGAATTGCTCTCAAGAGAGAACTAAAGAAGGAGCCTTATGAACTAATTTAGACCAGATACTTGACTTTAAAAATAATTCAAATTAGATAGGAAGAATTTCAGCTTGGGACAACCCTCTTGAATGCCTTAAGCATTAAAGGAAACTAGATTTGGGTCTAGAAGAGACTGTCTCAAACTCCATCAACTCTTTGCAAATATAAATCCAATAAATGTGACTATAGCTTCACAGGCAATTCCCCCAAATATTCCCCCAAATATATGAATGATCCATGTAAGGTTGCCTGTTACATAGATTAAGGAAATAAATATCACAATGATTATGTAATTAGTTTCTTTCCTGCAGTCCCTAATGTAGACAAGGCACACTGCACTGATGCAAACTATTCTGTTTTAATACTGAAAGACCCATTTTAAGCAGAAAAGAGCCCGTAACACAGGGATATAATAATATCAGTACTAGGCATCCAATCAGAGTCTTCAAGGAATATTATTTACACCCTGTCCACTTTGGGGGCATTATTTTAACCAATACATCTGAGGAACGCAGGTAAATCTTAAGTTCTCATTTGTCTGGCTACTGGGCAGGGTGATCTAATAGTGATAACAGCAGATTAGGCCTTCTGTGTCCTGTTTCAAACACAAGCCATATGTGTCTGTAGACAAGTCACTTTTTCCAGAAAACAGTATTTATTTTCAACTGTGGAATGGAGATAATTGTGTGTGCTTATCTCATAAGGATGCTGATAGGGAAAATCTGGTTCCTGAGCTTGGGCTATCTAAATATCTAATATCTAATTCTAATAATTCTAATGTCTAATGATTATGGTGATCAAGGAAAGAAATTGTCAAATATTCATTAAAAACAAAATGTTATGAATTTTGGACCATGTAATCAGATAGGCTGCTCCTCTACGTGAGGAATCCTGCAAACTCTTCCCATGGCTGAAATAATCCCTTTAAGAGAGGCTGTAATGCAAGATCTGTTTTTATTGTTAGATTAAATAGATGGTCTTCAGAAGAGAAATTAAAAGTGGATCAGAGGTGCTCTTAAGGACTGCAAGGAAGTAGAATGTGAAAAAGGGCTTCATTAAAAACAGGATGTGTGGAAAAGGTGAAGTAAAATGCAGTTATTAAAGGAATATGTTATCCATGGCAATAACAACAAAAACTCATATAGCAACATCCAGGAGGAAATCTCTTCCAAATACCTCCTACAAACATTCGACCTAAACACTAGATCTCTCCTTCTAAAAGGACGTTTTATCAGTGAGATGCAAAGAAATGAAATGACTTGCTCAACACACTGGCCTTAGAGTGGCAAAATCCACAGTGGAAGACAGGACTGGAGCTCCCTCTTGCTCAATTTTAAGGAGTTTTGCACTATTGAGCTTCTGGTCTGTGCTGTGAGTGTTATGACTTTTGCAGCTGAAGGGGAGTCCTGGTGCTGTGTGGTCAGCAGATGAGTGAGAGTGTTGAAGGAAATGGACTGGTATCATGCAGTTTTATTTCCTCTTTCTGAATGTTGTTTATTGTTAAGTGAAAATGGGAATTTTTTACTTATTTTTTCTTTTTTTTTTTCTTTTTTTTTTTTTTTAAGCAGAGACCCTTTGCTTCCTCTCCCTCATTTGGAAGTAAATGACTCTTTTGAATTCTCAGCTGAAAGACAACAGCAACAACAACAAGTTGGGATTCCCACAGAAATGTTTCCTTTAGAGTCTATGTTTTATTTATTTTTTATTCAAAACAACATCTGCTTGTTTGTTTGTTTTAATACTTATGAAATGCCAAAACAATTTGTCTACTTATTTTATAAAGGCTAAATTAAATCCAGACTTGAGAACTTGACTTTCAGAAGCACAGGTCACTTACTGCTCTGGCTAAAGTAAAAATCACATTCATGAACTCAGCACCTCTGACTCATGAAAACACTACTTAGAAATGTTTGACTTTGTTTTAATAACTCCATTGCAATATTTGCATGCAGTGATTTAAAAAGAAAGGCTCTTTTAAAGAACCATTTAGAAGTCTGGTCTGCTCTGTGTTGCTAAATTCAAGCATCAGTCCATTAGAGTCAGTGAGATTTTCATTCAAAATTAATAAAAATTGAAACCAAGAGACAGCAGGTGTTAAAGAATATTTTCTGGCAAAGAGATTGCTTTTCAGTTGAAGAGAAATATTGGGGGATTTATTTATATTACTTTTAACTTGGACAAGCTCTTAGAAAGCTTCTGTACTTCAATGGCCTACTGTGGTCCTTCCAATTCTGCATTACTCCTGCCAGTGGGGAGAAAAAGGACACTATTTTATTGTTAAAGAGGAGTAAAACGCTGACCCATGATACTTCCAAGTGATTAGGGATATTTTTTTAGGAGTAGAAGCCTAATGATAATTTATATTCTTTCTACCAGCAACAGTGTCACGTAAAGAAATGGTCAGAATAAATATATGTTCATATTTTTAAAGTGAGAGATTTTGTTCAAGATCTGAACCAGGTGGCATCAATAGTATTTGACAGAGCTATCTTCAGTTTGCCACAGTGACTTTTGGTGTTCTGTAAAGTCAACAGAGAGAAACAGGCATTTCAAAAGTGTGATTCGTTTGACCTATTTTCAATGACCAGAAAGGATGACACGAGCTGCACCACCCTGTGTCTTTCTAAACCAACAATAAAGGGAGCCCTATGTGACTGACACAGGCATATATGTCTGGAGTGTAAACTTTTTATAAAACTGAGTCCTAGAAAAAAAAGAAACATTTCATGTTTTGATGTTTAGTACAATAGCCATAAGTAACACCTAAGGGAGGAAGGAAGAAACAGTCTTTTTGACATAAAATGGATAAAGGCTGTGCCAGATTGAAAAAAAAAATAGACTTGTCTAGAATTGAAGTGTCAGTGGGTTTTCTTTAAAATACTTCTCCTAATAAAATATCTAGATCACTTAAAGCTTATGAAGTCATAAGCTGCAGGGCAGCTATCACAGAAGAGTAAACCACTCACCTGAGTCTTGAAATGGTACAGTGAGCTCAGAAAAGAAGAAATCCACTCAAGTTTGTACTGTAGCATTTTTCAGAAGGCTATTGCCAGCTACCCAATACGCCTCTGGGGTGGTGACCACCTTTTTTGGATATATGCACCAGCTGGTAAATATGAATCTGCAGGTTTAATATCAGAGACAGTGACCTCTTTTTTTCTTTTTGGAATATCAGCAGAATGCTGATACAATATCGGCTCTGTTTCCACAACTGACAAAAGTCCATGTCTGCTTTTTATTTTTTGTATAAACAAGTGCAACATAGTGGTCTATAAATATTTTCTACTTTCCGTGTTAATTTTCCAAAAGCAATAATTCTGTTAAAGAAGTCAAGGTAACTGGGGAATGAGAGAAA
>JAVCKT010001686.1:0-10024 GCA_032273925.1 Rhynchotus rufescens
GTAGATATAATAAAAAAAAAAAAAAAAAAAAAAATTTTCTTGATAGCTATTTTGCTGTGGCTGCATGTGTTTTTCTGACCCCGAGACATACTGTGTACCTCCATATTTCCTATCTTGGAGCTTCCTGTCCATAGTTTAGCGTTACTCCATCACAGTATTTCATCATGACTGCGGTCTGCGCAGTTTGTGTTTGTACTGCGTTTGGGTAAGCTGGCAAAGTTCATTTCGTGCAGGTTTTGCTGTGGATTTTGGGGGTAGTGTCCCCAGCCCCTTGCTGCACATGTGTGGGCAACGTCGTCCGGCTTAGCTGCTGTTGACACAGGGGTGTTGAGGAGCAGAGCAGCCCAGTGTCCTCAAACCTCACAGAAAAGCGACATCTCCATCTTCCTCTTGGGCAGTTTTCTGTTGCTGCCACCCTCCAGGGTGGGTGCGAGGGAGGGTGCGATGCTGCCACCCTCCAGGCCCCGTGTGGGACGGTACCTCCGGCCCCGCTGAAGCCGTGGTGGCCACGTGGTGCTGCGCAGCGCTCGGGTGCAGCCTCCCGCTCAGCAAGTGCCTCCGCTTGAGCGGGCGACGTTCCCTCTGGCATGAGGTGGCGCGGGCGGCGGGAGAGGGTCTCAGGAAGCAGCAGTGGCCGCAAAGAGCGGTTAGACCAGCAGCTGTTGGTGCAGCTCCTGGTAGACGTCCCGTGTGTGCAGCTTGTCCCAGCCACATGGGTGCCTTTCGCACGCTGCCATGAGGTGATCGGCTGCATTCGGTAACGGGCTTAAAAACAACAAGAGAAACAACTCAGTGGCCTGGGCACCGAGCTGTCTCTGTGCATTTAAAACTGTAGAATACAGAGGGAGTGTGTTGTGGGCACAGTGCAGTGCGTGCCCAGCCCCTGCGAGGGCCCTGTGGGGCCTGTAGCAGCCGCGGCGCGGGCAGCCCCGGGAGCTCTCGCTGAGCTCACGCTTGGCTCCGGCCCCGCCAGCCGAAACTGCCGAGTCACCGCTCGCGAGGAGCGCCCCGGCAGCGCAGCCTGCCCGTGTGCTCTGCGCGCTGCTGATACCGCGCGGGCACGCGCCACGCGGAGCTGCCCTCTGCCTACGTGGTTGCCATGTGTTAGATACAGCGCTGCAGCCAGCACTGCTGCTTTTTTTTTATTTTTTTTAATTTTTTTATTTATTTATTTTTTTTTTTTTTTTTAAATTTCAACACAAATAACAATAATCATCCTCATGGGGACTGTGCCTTTGAGGTTAAGGAGATGAGCTGGCACCTGAAGCTGAGCCTGTGGCTGTTTGCTGTTGCTTGTTAGGTCGGAACAATAATGGAAAGAACGAGTGATGTTCGACAGCTCTAAACAAGCAGCTGAACTGCCTTTTTGTGTGTGTTACCGCTGGCAAAGGTGGAACGGGGAGGGGAATAGGGGAAGGTGCCCGTGAGAGGAGGCCGTCCTGTCACGTGTGGTGCGCGGGCCGGGCGCCGTGACTGCTGCCCAGTACAGATGTAGCGGCCCGCGGGCTGTCAGTGCTGCCCACCTCGAGTCCTGGTGACACTGAAGTTTGCGGGCAGCAGCTCCCACACTGACAATGAAGAACCCGCAACTCTAGCACAGCGGCCTCGTGCAGCTGGGCAGCCGCTGGGAGGGTCGTAGCAAAGCCTGGGACACGGTGTGGCCAGCAGCGCAAGCCTCTCTGAGCCGCTGCCTTTAGGGGCCCTGATGTATGGCAGCCATACTCGCATACCGGGGTAATGCAGAAATGGGCTTTAAAAAGCCTCGGTTGAGCTTTTGAGTAATATGCATTGATCACAGGGACTTCCCCTTGGCCTTAGACACTCAGATGTGATTAAGAAAAAGGCCTGGGTCTAGCTGTAGCACCAAGCTGAGGCAGCCTCCTGCTAGAGCAGGAGATTTAGATTCACAGCCTGTTAGGCCAGGCAGTCCTGTCCACTCCTTTCTCCTTGGCCCTGCAGAAGTTTGCGCTGTCCGGCCAGGTTCCCCAGCTTAAACCTTGCTCTGCTCCCTGCCAAGTTTTGCCAAAGTTGCACTCTCCTGTGTTGTCCCTTCTATTCTTTTTCCATGGAAACCACCATTTTGCCCCTTTCAAACTTCTTTTTGATGGTGGCTTCCAGCAGGGTGGCTACAGGAGAGTATTTAATATCACTGATACTCTGGGCACTGTTACTGATGTGATCAACAACTGAGGCCCCAGCCCTTTCCTGACACGTGTTGCTGCTTCCCTCAGGCCCAGCTGGTGCCTACCTGAAGACCTTGTGCAAGGCTCGTTTTAGCTCTGACTGCTGGTGTCTATTCAAGTCCTGTTTTAGCCGCTTGATGTGTTGGGACCTGAATTTGGTGGTTTGGGTTCATGCTGGGA
Organism: Rhynchotus rufescens; assembly: GCA_032273925.1. NCBI lineage: Eukaryota > Metazoa > Chordata > Aves > Tinamiformes > Tinamidae > Rhynchotus > Rhynchotus rufescens. Next base: position 2,364 of record JAVCKT010001686.1, read on the forward strand.
CTTGTTCGGGACAGGGCGCTGGGCTGCGCCCATGTGGGAGCTCTGAGCCGCAGCCAGGGATTCCTCATGTGAGCTCCCCGTGTTGGAGCGGGGGCAGCGTGGCTGCAAGAACGTTCATTGCTGAGGTCAGAAAGAAAGGGCCTCATTTGTCTGTAAAACCATATGCTTAGGCCACTGGTTCAGGCCAGAAGAGAAGAGGCCAATAAGCTCCTAGAGAGATATTGTTTTGCACTTGATTCCACTGATCTGTTGATATCCTCCTTGCTGTTTACTTTTCCTAAGATGAGTTCCTAGTTTAATCTATGAATCTTGATAATACTCCTCTTTTTGCTATACATTCTTACCAGCTCAAAGCAGTGCTTTTATTGCTATTTAAATGCACATGTACCCACTGCGCATCTGCAGCGTAAGTGCAGCCCGTGCTTCCATGTCCCCAGCTCTCACCGGGCTGGTTCTGGTGCTTTTAGCTTTGGTCCATTTCATGTTTTGCTCTCTGTTTTGGCCTTCTGGCCGCAGCTGCTCCTCCGTGTACCTAATTAGGGCCAATTTCTCTAATTTCTCTACCTTGTCCCTGCAGTACCCAGAAGGACTTTTCTCAGAACTTCCTTCAAGCTGACCTTGTTCTTGCTAGAAGATATGCTGGTGCTTTTGCATTCAGTTTAAAGTCAGGATTTTGGAATGGGCTTGAGCCCCCTGGCTGCCACCGGGTTGCTTGGGGTGCACAGCTTAGTATTTTAACTGTAAATCTCCTTGGCTTCTATTCCAAGCAAACTGCGCTGGCCGATGGTTTACACTTTGTAGAAACACAAAGGTGAATGATTTTCCCTTTTTCCTTGGGGACCATTGCCTGGTCAGGCAGCGTTTTCCTTGCAGGTACCAGCGCTTCCTGCATCCCTGGAAGAACAGGGGTTTCTCTGAACTGTTTACGGGTCCTTCCCCTCGCCATGCAAAGGAACCCCGCAAGCGGCCGTCCCTCCCGCTGGGCACCGGGTGCGTGTGCAGGAGCGGTGGCCGCGGCTGGGACGTGGTGGTGGCCACGGGGTCCATGAAGCCAGCAGGGCCACACGAGCTGCTGCTGCGTGCCCAGCGTCCCGCAGCCAGAGAAACTCGCTGGGGAGGCTGCCGAGGTGAGAGTGCCCCGATTGCATCGGGGAAATTGGGCTTCTAGGGATTAATTAGTACTTTTTAATTACTACTTTTCCCTTGCATCTCTGGTGTTTATGTTTGTATTGATGGTTAATCAGATTTTGCAGCAGTGGGTCACTAAGACCGAGTGTTTGCACTGGCCAAAAGGAGAAGGACCCATTGCGGGCAGCTGCAGAGCTGTTCGGATGTGTGTGGAGGTGCCTGCAGGAAGGAGGCTGGAAAAGGAAGCCCTGTGTGGGAGCAGCTGCCGTCCTGCAGGAGAGCAGCCGCGCGCAGGTCTCCCCCAGCCGGCAGCAGGGCCAGGACTCGCTCTTGGCTTGATGCTGCCCCCAGTAACTCCAGGGCCTCTCTGCGGTTTCAGAGGATTAACTGCAGGAGGAAGAGCAGCAGGGGACTGGCAGGTTCGGCAGCCGTTCAAATGGTGCTGCCCCACGGGTGCAGAGCCACGTGGCACCGGCCGAGAGCCCCCAGCCTGCGGCAAGACCCAGCTGGGGTGGGCGGCCGCGCAGGGACGAGGATCCCCCTCGCCCCATGAGCCTTCCCCACGCAGGGCCCCGGCGCAGAGTCTGCGTTACCCCTGTGGAGTTCAGTAGGAGGCCTCTGCAAAACCAGATGTATTTGAAGTGAAGGAAGAGCAGGTTGTTGCTTGTTAGTGGTCTGTTCCTCTAGCTCTGGGCCAGTAAAATACTAGTGCATACACTGCTGGAGAAAATGATATTAGGTAATTGTGATACTAATTAAAAGGGAAAACTGAGATAGGAAATGTATTATGCTATGGTTTTTCTTTGCTCCTTCAGTGCTCTCAGGCCTAGCCCCCCCCCCAAACATGTTGGTTCCTCATGGCAATTGCTGCCAGTTCTCCCTTTTGGAGGACAGACAGGTGGATCCCTGCATAAGGGCATGAAATTTTTGTCTCCCATTTTTCCCCCCTGCACCCTTTCTGAAAGGATTGGGGCACGTGAGAGCAGTTGCTTGAAAACAACCACCAAACATCCAGCCCCCTGGCAACATACTGCTGATGCGGAGTGGAGGGATCTTAAAATAATCTTTATCCAAGGATTAAGAGTTCCTGATCTCCCACTGACCTGTTTTCAGAGTAGCAGAAATTCATTACACTTGCCAGAAGAGGATGAAAAGGGGAGTGGGGCCGTTTCTTGGGGAACGGGGAGGGCTGGGCTGGCGGCACCGACCCCGGCGCCAGGCAGCAGGGACCCCGCGGGAGGCACTTGGCATCTGCCTGTGAAGGAGGCGCCCGCGCTTGTTAAGCAGCCTACAGAAATGTCTGGTTTTTTACTTCTAACATAAATAAGCATCCAGATCCTCTGTTTTTCCCTCAAAAAGGAGGAGGAGTCAGGGTGAGATGGAGACACAAACCCAGCTGTCGTCCTCAGGGCTGTTATTCCAGGATAAACATTAGGAAAGAATCATTGCTGGGCATGGAGAGCCACGGAGGCCCATCCGGCAGCACCCTGGAGCGAGCGGAGGGCTGAGCAGCCCCAGCACTGGCTGGGATATTCATCGTGATTAAATTCTTATGGGAAAAAATAATTGATTACAGCTAATTGAGTGCCAGAGAGCAATTTTTATTTCATTGGCTGACGCTAATATGTGGTTTTGGTTATTTGTTCTTGGCTTCTTCTAAGGTTTTTTTTCCATGAAATTCATCTTAGCTTGAAATGCCTGACATCTTTATCAAATGATAAATAACAGGGGCTTTGGCTGAGAGTCGCTATTTCATAATTATGGCTGCAAAGGCGTTTCCGTGGGAGCGAGGGGAGCGCTGCCGCTGGCAGGGCTGGGTGCGAGGCGCGGGGCGGCCGCGGGCGCCTCTCCTCGCCCAGCGGCTGTCGCGGCCTCTTGGGCTCGCGCAGCCGCAACCAGGCTGTTCCTCCAGCCGCTGGAGGAAGGCGCCTCGCCAAGGCTGCTGCTGGTGTAGGTGAGAGCCAGCCCCGCTGCAGTGCAGGCAGGTGCCCGTTCTGTGTCAGCGGGGTGTTTCTAAGCACGGGGTGAGCAGTCTGGCCAGCCAGGCTCAATGGTCACGGAATGGGAGTTAGGAGCACCACGAGGTGCTGCCGGCCGGGCGCGCCGGGCTCTTTCTTGCAGCAACAGGCCTCTGTGTTCCTCACATCTGCTTGGGAGCCCCCCGCACCTCTGCGAGCCACGACTGGGAGCAGTGGGACAGGAGGGGCTCTTCCTTGCGCTGAGCCACTGGGTGCGGAGGGCTCCGGCGTTTGGAGTGGGGAGTAGCTCACCTGGCCAGGACAGCCTGGTGGATGGGCTGCCCTCGGCTCCTGCGACACCCTCTTCTTATCCATACGATGCCTAGCAAGTGCTTGAGGGAAGTGAAGGAATGCAGCCTGCTCCCTGTGCAGTAAAATTAAGGCGAGAAAAGTGTAGAACTTGAGCTGGGAACAGAACTGGAAGTGGTAGTGTTAAAAGCGGCAGACAAACTTGGGTCTTGATTTTTAGTGTTGCTTGCAGACCAGGAAAGCTGTTGTGGGAGCAGGACCCTGCTTCTGGGGGCTGTGTCCTGCCCTGGCCTCCCGTAAATGCTGTGGGCAGCTGCAGTCGCAGCCCTGCACTGACACAGGGTGTCCCCAGCAGGGCTTAGGAGCTCTGTGCTGCGTGTGCAGCGACGCTGCTGCAGGGAGCAGGTGCCGCTGGCAGCGTGTCCTGCCCGTCTGGCAGCGTGTCCTGCCCGCGCGTTGCTGCAGCAGTGCCCTGGGAGGTGGCGCGGGGCAGAGAGGCAGTTCAGCTCCCGCTCTCTGCTGCGTGGGGAGACCCCCTCCTCTGACTGCTGTGGCAGAGTCCCAGCTCCGGGGGCAGCCTGGGGCTCGGGAGGCAGCTCCGCAGGCGCTAGCAGCTGGTGCAGCCTCCCGCGCGTGCCCTGCACCACGTCAGTGCTGCCTGTGGCGCCGCGGCCCTGCGAGCGGCTGCAGCAGCCGCCTCCGACACGGGAACTTCCCCTGCTCCCAAACAGGGTTCCAGTGTTCCCGTGCTTCTGAAACACAGGCCTTGCTTTCAAAACGTTCCTAAAAGTTCATGAGTTCATGTTTTCAGGCTTTCTTCCCACTAACAGGAACGGTATGGTGAGGGGCCAGTACTGTCCTACTATCTCCTTCAAATTAGTGTTTATTCCCCAAGAGGTGCTTCAAATGTATGTTAAATAAGTACAAAATTAACATGAATGTTAGCCTGAAAAGCTGATGTAAAGCTAATTAATGCTGCAAAGAAGTATTGCGAATGCAGCACAGGAAACTGTGTGTGTGTGTGTATATATATATATTGTGTGTGTGTGTGTGTATATTTATACACACATACACAGAGTCTTATTTACCAGCAAAACATTCTTCTCTAAAGCACTATTACACTGTCCTTATCTCTAATTACTCCAGGTATAAAACCAGAACTTTTCTGACACAAATACTTGGGCTTCTTCCTCAGTCACTCCCCGCCACTTGGCCAGTCCTGCAGTGTTTCTGCTCGAGCTGTTCTCTCGTGGCGTTCAGGCGCGCACTGAGGCCCGGAGTGCCGCCTAGAGCCAAAAGCCTCTGCAGAGAGACATGAAGAGCCCCTTACCCGCCTGCCCAAGCCACTCACCTTGCCCTTTTATCCCTTTGTCCATATAATGACATTCCACAATTTGCAAAGCAGGCTTGGGAAATGATACAAGCATTCATAGGATTAATCAAGGAAAGTTTTAAGTGTGTTGCTTATATTGTGTGAGGACATATTGGAAAGCAATTGTTTCACCTGAAGTATTTTCATTCTAGGAGCAGGTGCCTGTTCCTGTTTATCACCCAACCCCCAGCCAGACTCGGCTGGCGACGCAGCTCACGGAGGAGGAGCAGATCCGGATCGCGCAGCGGATAGGCCTTATTCAGCACCTGCCTAAAGGAGTCTACGACCCTGGGAGGGATGGCTCTGAGAAGAAGATCAGAGAGTAAGAGATTTAATTGAACTCATTTGGGCGACGTGACAGCACCATGGCAGGGGGGGGCATGTGAAATAACGTTCCGTTTTGCTAGTCCTCTGTTTTTGCCTTAGTTTTCAGAGAGCAGAATTTGATGTGTCTGATGACACCGCTGTGCAGAGAGCTCTCTCCCTTCTCCTCTCTTGCATGTGTGTTACAAATCAGAGTCGCTTTCCTCACCTCTGCCCCAGCACCCGCCTCCTTTCCGGCTCCTTCCCCCTTCGCTGCCTCCTCAAGGAGAAATAGAGTCAAGCCGCAGCTGCCTCCCCACACGTAGCAGAGCTGCCCCCTGCCAAGGGGGCGCCCTCCTGCCCCTGCTTATGTAGGGATGTGGGAGGGAGCGCCAGGCAGGGCAGCAGGAGCGGGGCTGGGAAATGTTCCCAGGAGCTGCATGTAGCGCGGGGCTGACACCAGGATCCTGAGGGTCACTGCAGCCCCTCTTGGACGTGCCCGTGAGGCAGCAGGACTGTAATCGTGCTGCATCTGTTTCCCCCCAGATGTGTCATTTGTATGATGGACTTTGTTTATGGGGACCCCATCCGATTCCTGCCGTGCATGCACATCTACCACCTGGACTGTATAGATGACTGGTTGATGAGATCCTTCACCTGTCCCTCCTGCATGGAGCCGGTGGATGCAGCGCTGCTTTCATCCTATGAGACTAACTGAGCCAGGGTTTCTCCACTGAACCGTCAAGGAGACCATCCACTTTCCTGGGTTTGATCCTTTTGTCATTCAGCCCAAAGAGCCAGGAATTAGGAATTAAGATCATGCACAAAATATACATTTCCTAATACATAAAAAATATTCCTGAATGGCTGCAAATATTGGGGAAAAAACATAATATTTTAGAGACTATAGAAAAAGTAGGTTGTTATTTTTAATGTAAAGCCTTGACCCACCATTGTCCTTTAATGTTTGTTCTTACACCCATATATAGGAATTGTGTAAAGTGTTACAGCAACTGTAAATGTTTAAACTGCGTGTATCCAATTTTATTAGCAGCAAGATAAGAGTATTTTTTTTTCCTAAATAAAGTAACCAGTTTTGTTATGATTCTTTTCACAAGTCCTGGCATTTGGGTCAAGGCTTTATTAAAATCTACATTTTATAACACTGGCACAAAGAAATAGTTTTAAGCTTGTTTGCACAGTTCTTATTATTTTTTTTTTTTCCTTTTCCATTGGAGATGGAATTCATTGCCTTAGGTCTTTTTAATAGTGTGTTATTATTGTTGGGCTGGCTCTGTGCTTGAAAACCAGTTTATTTATAACCTGTTAAAAGTGCTATATTTTGTTTGCAGTTAGGAATATGCAGAAATCAAAGTGATCTCCTAGCTTGTAAGCAAACTGAGATGCATTATCCCTTTTCTGCAAGTGATGGTAAATATGGAGGTATGAAATGAGTCTTACACTAAAATTATGGCTTCAAAATTTTTGTAACTCTCTTGAGTTTTGATGAAGCAATGATCCTTAAATCTTAGGATGTCACCTTTAACTTGATCAAGTTTAAAGTGGGCCAGATTGACAGTAACTGCTATCACGATTGGAAAAAAAAATATTTGGAACAAATGTAGCACTAATCTTGATAACTTATGTGACTAGTTATTCCCTAAAAATGGTTGGTTTTGATCACAGCAAAAGGATACTGCATCTCTCATTCCTGTAGTTCTTAGGTTATCAGACGTTAAGAATAAACATACTGTATCTCAGTCTCCGGTAGTAAATGTATCTGTTAAGCCCTGCTGGCTGACACATCTGTCCACCAAGCAGCTATGAAATCAGATATGAGAAGAATATATTTTATTTTCTGCACATAAAGGCAAAGTTTATATAAATACAGAATTTCTTAGTAGCAAGCGAACGAGGAAATAGTACTGCTAAAGCCAGAATGACACAAATAGCTAATTTCTGCAGCAAAAAAGTATGTGCTTGTTAAGAGATGGGCTAGCAGAGATGGTAGTTGCAGCGTCCTCTTAGCCACTTGGCCTGGTTATTTGGTTTCCTTAATGTGCCCACTGTGACTTCGATCCGCTCAGTGCAGCAGCGCTACGCCGAGAGCCTTGGTCTTGCAAGGGGATGCAGTCTCCTGTCAATCCCAGCAAAGCGGGGCTCAGTCTTAATTGTTTTGCATCTGCGCTTGGGCACCTTATGTGCTCTGAGAACCAAGTACGTGGCCCCCTCCCTCCAGGAACTGAGCGTGGACCGGGCCTGATCACGGATCAGTTCTGGAGGTTGCTCAGCAGAACATGGAGTCAATGCGTCAGATTCTTTCTGGCTCCTGCTGCTCACAGCAGCAACCACGTTAAAGCCGGCAACAGTTCAAGATTCACCCAAATTGCTCACGTTTATCTGGACACCTTTTTTTTTTTTTTTTTTTTGGCTTAATTCATACCTACTTAATTACGCTGAGCAAAATTTGAGAAGGCAGACCTGACGTTGTGCAATATATTTCAGTGGAAAATCATTGTTCCTTTTCATCATTCCATGTGTGTTCTCTTGTGTCCTTCTTTATGTCTGTTTGTTTGGGGGGGGGGTGTGTT